>CAJHQP010011641.1:0-14572 GCA_905132765.1 Moricandia arvensis
AAAATGATGAATATGTAGAAGTGAATTGATCCTTTTTTAGATCTTTCTGTTGTTTTATTGAATCCGCTAATAAAATAGTCTCCATCGTGTATATTATAAACCTAGCTAGAGTCCAAGTCATAAGTGTTCACATAGTTAAGAGCCTTTTTGCTCCAATTCAGTGAGGTATTATGATTTTTTCGAAGTGAAAGAGGTTTGAGACGAGGTTGTACTTTGGTCTCCATATCTCTTCGTGATATATATGAATGTTTGATCAAGTTGTTGGATAGAGATGCAATTCAAGGCAGTGTGATTATCCTCCTAAATGCAAGAACATGGAACTTATGCCTTACCCCATTTAAGCCATTGAAGATGACATAATGGTACTCCCGATAGAATGTTAGATCAGTGGAAGGGATTTTTCTTGTCATCAATGAATTTACAACACTCTGGGATTGCAAATAGGAATGAAGAACTACAATGTAGTATCCATGAGTAACTGAAAGTGTAGAACAACAATGATTAGGAGGAGGTCACTAAGGTGTGCGCCTTAGACTGATTTGGAAGTAATCTAAATCAACAACCGGTTTTGGGTCAAATGGATAACACTCAAAACATTAGTTTTCCTGGTCTATAAAAGGAAGTAAAAGGCTCTTGGATTGTGCATAAGATGTCCTTCAATTTAAAGTATTGGCTAATTATTCTGTAAACAGAGGTGAAGAATGGAAACTTTTGTCTTTCTAGTTTGATAAATGATCGAAAATAGGATGTTAGATTTGATATTACAAGCCACTTGAGTAAAAATTCCTCCATAGGATTTTCTCAAAAAAAAAAAAAAATCTCCATAGGCGATTACCTCAGCTTGTGAAGATTAACTATAAAATATAAGTTTAACATATAATTAAAAAATATTAATTAAATTAAAGTAATGTATACTTAAAACTATTAATAACTTAATTTAACATATAATTGAAAAAGGTATTCATTTATTATATAACATATAATTAAAAAACATGTAAATAAATTGAACTATAAAATGTAAATTTTTCTATTCCAAGTGAGTTAGGCTCGAATTTAATATTTTTCAATTTCCTACTTTGTATGATTTATTTTAAGTATTATATAGTATACTTTTAAACTGTAATTTAAAAACAGTTTTGGGAAAGTAAATGTTTTTAGTTTGTTACCCATGAAGGAGTGCTGTTAGTTTTCTATTTATGGAGAAGGCAACTGAATCGATTTTTTAAGTTTTCCTTTTAGCTAAAAAACACAGAACAAACAAAGGAATGCATAAGACAAGGCATGAAAACAGTTCAAAATTGGACACATACATTGTCAAAAGACCTGAAAATAAGGTCTGCCACAAACCATTTAAAACCCACAAGCTACCTTTGTAGAGTGTGTGTATATATAACCACTTCCCTGCCTCCACAGAACATCACAAACTTAAAGAAAACCCCTCCTCTTTCTTGTTCTTCAAAACAGCTTGGAAGGGAAACAAAAGTTCTATTTTCATTTCTTTGTTCTTTTTGTTGATTCACCATGGCTGCTGATATCTCATGGGAAGAAATTAAAAGGAGAACGTTGATCTTGTTAGTATTTATTTCTGTTCTTCTTTGACAAATACTTTTTTCATCCAAATATCATACTGAATCTTAAAACATGGTTTTATCTATTACAGGAGAAGATTCCGGTGGATGAAGTGTTCCAGCAGCTAAAATGTTTCAAGGGAAGGTCTGTCATCCAGAGGAAGGAAGAAACAGACTCCAGATCTTTGGTGCCAACAAGCTGGAAGAGAAGGAGGAAAACAAATTCTTGAAGTTCTTAGGGTTTATGTGGAATCCTCTCTCATGGTGATGGAAGCAGCAGCAATCATGGCCATTGTGTTGGCAAATGGTGATGGGAAGACCACCGGATTGGCAAGACTTGTTGGGATCACATGCTTGCTTATTATAAATTCAACTATCAGTTTCATTGAGGAGAACAATGCAGGTAATGCAGCAGCTGCTCTCATGGCCAATCTTGCCCCTAAAACAAAGGTGTTGAGAGATGGTAAGTGGG
The DNA here is from genome assembly GCA_905132765.1 of Moricandia arvensis. Taxonomy (NCBI): domain Eukaryota; kingdom Viridiplantae; phylum Streptophyta; class Magnoliopsida; order Brassicales; family Brassicaceae; genus Moricandia; species Moricandia arvensis. The sequence continues at coordinate 2,041 of CAJHQP010011641.1, forward strand.
GGGAGCAAGAAGCTGCCAATTCTTGTTCCAGGTGACTTAATCAGCATTAAGTTGGGTGATATTGTTCCTGCGGATTCTCGTCTCCTTGAAGGTGATCCTCTTTAAAATCGACCAATCTGCCCTTACCGGTGATCTCTTCCAGCCACTAAATATCCCGGAGACGAGGTCTTCTCCGGTTTCCACTTGTAAACAGGGTGAGATAGAGGCTGTTGTCATCGCCACCGGTGTGCATACCTTCTTTGGCAAGGCAGCTCACCTTGTTGACAGTACTAACAATGTTGGCCATTTCCAAAAGGTACTTTACTATTTTCAAGGCCGGATTTGAGATTTTGGAGGCTATAGATATTTCTAAAAAAGCTTAGGAAGCCTATGTCTATATTATAAAAAACCTTCAAAATTTTGGAGGCAAAGACTAATGTTTCATAGGGTAGTCTCCGATAATTTTTCCTTGCCATGCAAGCAAACATTTAAACGTTTTGTGGACTTTGAATGTTTCAGGTCCTAACCGCGATTGGTAACTTCTGTATCTGCTCAATCGCAATAGGAATGTTTGATTGAGATAATAGTAATGTATCCATCCAGCATAGGAAGTACAGAGATGGAATCGACAATCTTCTTGTGCTTCTCATTGGAGGAATCCCAATTGCTATGCCAACTGTGTTGTCAGTGACAATGGCTATTGGATCTCACAGGTTGTCTCAACAAGGTGCCATCACAAAAAGAATGACCGCCATTGAAGAAAATGGCTGGCATGGACGTTCTTTGCAGCGACAAACTGGCACTTTGACTCTCAACAAACTAACCGTTGACAAGAACTTGATTGAGGTAACAATCTTTTCACATTAAATTGATACTGTGATGGTGGTATATTTTTTAGTTAATTAATTAATCTTGTGTTCCATCAGGTTTTCACTAAAGATGTGGACAAAGATACAGTGATACAACTTTCAGCTAGAGCTTCAAGAACAGAGAATCAAGACGCTATTGATGCTTGCATTGTCAACATGTTGGGTGATCCAAAAGAGGCAAGAGCTGGAATAACCGAAGTGCATTTCTTACCATTCAATCCAGTTGAAAAGCGTGACCGCAATCACATACATTGATAGCAATGGAGAGTGGCATAGATGCAGCAAAGGGTGCTCCTGAACAAATCATTTCTCTATGTGAACTTAAAGGAGAGGCGTTGAAACGAGCACATGACATCATGACAAGTTTGCGGAGAGAGGCCTTCGTTTCTCTCGGTGTTGGACGCCAAAAGGTTCCTGAAAAAGACAAAGAAAGCGCGGGAACCACCGTGGGAGTTCGTTGGTCTTCTCCCACTCTTGACCCTCCAAGACATGATAGTGCAGAGACCATAAGACGCGCTCTTGATCTTGTGTGAATGTTAAGATGATCACTGGTGACCAGTTAGCCATTGGTAAAGAAACTGGTCGTAGGCTTGGAATGGGAACTAACATGTATCCTTCCTCTTCTTTACTCGAAAAGAAAGATGATGCCACGGCTGGAGTCCCCGTGGATGAGCTCATTGAGAAGGCTGATGGGTTTGCTGGAGTCTTTCCTGAGCACAAATACGAGATTGTAAGGAGGCTTCAAGAAAAGAAACATATAGTTGGAATGACTGGTGATGGTGTGAACGACGCACCAGCGCTGAAAAAAGCAGACATTGGTATAGCAGTTGATGACGCAACTGATGCTGCAAGAAGCGCTTCAGATATTGTCTTGACCGAGCCAGGTCTTAGTGTGATCATCAGTGCAGTGCTCACTAGTCGAGCTATCTTCCAACGAATGAAAAACTACACAATCTATGCAGTTTCCATCACCATTCGTATAGTCCTTGGCTTCATGCTTGTGGCTCTTATTTGGGAGTTTGACTTTTCTCCCTTCATGGTTCTCATTATAGCCATCTTAAACGATGGGACCATCATGACCATTTCAAAAGATAGAGTCAAGCCTTCCCCAATACCTGATTCATGGAAGCTTAAAGAGATCTTTGCTACTGGTGTTGTTCTTGGAACATACATGGCTCTCATTACTGTCCTTTTCTTCTGGCTTGCTCATGACACTGACTTCTTCCCGGTAATAATTCAATAAATACTAATTAATAAAATATAAATGCCTCAAATAGCAAAATTCTAATAGTTTTGGTGTTGGTGAATGTAGCAAAAATTTGGAGTAAGATCATTAAAAGGTCAACCAGAGGAGTTAATAGCAGTTTTGTATTTGCAAGTCAGTATAATTAGTCAAGCACTCATCTTTGTGACTCGATCAAGGAGCTGGTCCTTTGTGAACGTCCTGGTTTTCTTCTGCTTATTGCATTCCTTATTGCCCAACTGGTATGTGATTTTGGATCAATAACATTACATATTATGATATAATATATATATATATATAAATTACTCTAATGATTTTCTTTTTCACAGCTTGCAACCTTAATAGCTGCTTATGCACATTGGGAATTTGCGAGAATCAAAGGGTGTGGATGGGGATGGTGTGGAGTCATATGGATTTACAGTATCATCACATACATTCCTCTTGATGTTCTCAAGTTCATCACCCGTTACATCCTTACTGGCAAAGCTTGGAATAACATGATTGAAAACAGGGTATGTTTTATGAGCTGACTACATAATAATCTATGCATATGCTGACATTCTTTCCCTTTTTAAATAATAAAAGACTGCATTCACAACCAAGAAAGACTACGGAAGGGGAGAAGAGAGGCCCAATGGGCTCTAGCCCAACGTACACTCCATGGACTTAAACCCCCGGAGTCAATGTTTGAAGACAAGGCAACCTTTACCGAGCTCTCTGAGATCGCTGAACAGGCTAAGAAACGTGCAGAGGTCGCTAGGTATGTAAAGTGATCACTCGAAAGATTCATCACTAGCCTTTTGTTTTTTTTACAAGATTTGGTGAGTGTTGTGTTATGTTGTGTTGTGGTGCATGCATGCAGACTAAGAGAAGTGCACACTCTCAAAGGTCACGTGGAGTCTGTCGTAAAGCTTAAGGGCCTTGACATTGACAATCTTAACCAGCACTATACCGTCTAAGCCAAACTACAATGATTTTTTGATTCAATCAATAAAGTTAAAGAAAATGGCTTTATAAAGATTAAAGATAAAGAAGCAAGTTTGGATTTGGAATATTCTTCTGTTTTGATATCATTTCTCTTGGTTAAGAAATGATATCAATAGTGAGATTCTTCATAGCTTAAGGATAAAAAAAAAGAAGCTGATGACAGGATGGACGAGTGAGAGAATAAAGTGAAGAAGGGAGACCCATGGAGAGAGTTATGTAATAAATCGTTATTCTATTTCTTTATTATTATTTATATTCTTGTTTTTGTTATGCTTTTGTTATGTTCTTTTTTAATAATAAGAAATTGATGGTGGTGAAATAAAATCCTTGTTTAACAGCAACGCAAAATCACAGAGTATGTTTAAGAATATGAATATACAATGTCTAAAAAACATCCAAATCTTAAAGATAAAATGCAGACAAAAGTTTTCACAAAAATAAGGGGAAAAATTAGTTTCACCTTAATTCATTAGTTAATTGTTACTAAAATGACTCGAATTTTATTTAATTACTAGTTTAATTTTCAAACGTGTTTAACCCCTAAATCATTTATTAAAAAAAAATAATTATTATAAAATACCATTATTCACAGACTTAATTGTTAGCCACAAATTTATATTTAATTTTATTTGGTGATAGATTATCTTATATTCTATAGACTTAATTATATTCTAGAGATTTATTTTATAAATGTGTTACGTTTAGTTACAGATTTATTAATTTTTACACATTTATTAACTTTTTACAGATTTAATTAGATTTAGTTTCTTTGACCACATATTTACCTGATTTTGAAAGATTTATATAAGATTTGATATATATTTTTCTTTAGCCACCGATTTACCTATCTTGACTGTTTTATTATTCTTTTACCATATACTATAGATTTTCTCCGCGCTACGTGCGGATTATGTATTTAAGTTTACGATACTTTTATATTAATCACTATGTACTATTTTATTTGAAATTGTCTTATTTACAAAAGACGTTTAGTCACTATTTTTGTAAGCATTTTGAAAAAAAAATTGCATAGTTTGTTGTTGTGTTGTTATATAAATTAAATTTGCAAATCTATAAAACCAAACATGAGTAGTCAAACTAACACCTTAAAAAATAGGAATGTAGTTTTCTATTATTTTTCTTCTTCTATACTGTTAATCTTGGTTTGCCTCTTATATAGTAGTATGATAATACTATTTTCATATATAATTTTTAAAATCTAATTTTTCTCCTTAAAGTTCAGAAAAATGTAAATGAAGTAACTGAAATACAATCTTGTTAATAATGTTGAGGTGAATAATAATTTTTCGTCATTGTTTTTAGTTCACTTCTAAAATATATGGTATGTGCTCATAAAACTACAGTTCAACACTTACTCCCTCCGATTAAAAATGATCCATGTTTAAAAGATATTATTTCAAAAATATACTTTTTACATCTTCAATACATTTATTAGGTATAAAAATAGACAATAAACTTTGAAGAAATTAACTGTAATTATTAAATTTTGATTTGCTAAAAAAATAGTAAAAAAAAAAGAGTAAATCACCAAAAATGTATATATTTATAATTATTTTTTTAATATATGTGAAAAATTTCTTAAAATGGAGAGAATATATATTATAGGATTGTTGACTGCATATAAAATGAAGGAAATGGTGACACTTGTGGACATGTGATATTTACAATTTATTCATTTCATATAGACAGCCATATAATTGTGGACATGTGATATTTCATTCTTTAACACTTCATTTTTGATGTATAATCCTTTGGTTACACACTTACACTAATAAAAATAATTTTTGTATGTACATATCAAAGTAAGATTGCATAACGTAAATAAATTTATAAAAACTGGTAAACCTAGTTTATCGGATGAAATAAATCAAGTTAGGAGCCTTTTGAATGTCCGGCTTATACATCCATTGAAGATCAAAGCAAAGTTCAAAACAAGTATAAATCTAATAATTATTTTATATGAAACTTAAGTATGCATGATAAGAAAAAATATTTGGATAATAACAAAAGTTTAATTTTGAAAAAAAACTAAGGTGTACTTATTTTATTTATCTTTTCATCATATATATATATATTATAATTTGCAATACTAATATTAAAGTAAATAAAAAAAAATTAAAATTTTAATTTTAATTTGTCTAACGATTCACTTCTATTGTCCGTTAAAATATATAAATAATCTATATAGTATATCTAAATATAAATGCAAAAAAAACCTAAAGTTAGTTTAAAATTATAGGAAAAAAACTCATTTTTCAAGACATTCTGCTTTTGTTGCATGCTAATTTGTATCAATCTTTCACATGATAATTAACTTCTTCTTTTTTTTTTGTATTTCGACCTTATTAGTAAAACATTTCAGTCACCATAATTTATAATATCAAATCTTAAGATGTGCAAAAAAAAGAAACCAATATATAAGTACATGCTTCGATAGATTAACCAAAGATAACACATCACAATTAGGCAAAAGATAATATATGTTTCGATATATAAACCAAAGATTAATTATCAAGAGTTTTAGGCAATTTCAGATATAAAGTTAACAAAAGACTGAGAAAAGTCACAAAGTTCAACCGTCTGAGGATTATTCATGTACTTTTTGGTGAGTGATCTGATCTAGCTGGACAGCTACAGAAAACATTATTCTATGGCAAACTTTCCATAGTATCTCAACATCCTCGGGAAATCCAACTTGAAGCATCTGCCAATTACATCCAGAACAACAAACTGAACTTCAAATAGATTCAGAGGTCCTCCCATAATCAGATCAATGATACGATCGGGAGTCCCAACGGCCACATCAGCACCATAGTCAGAGTGCCTCATTTTCTGTTCAATTGGTATACTCCCATGAACACATACAATATCCAAGCTTTGAGCAGATTTCCTAAACTCCTCAACTTGTGGGGCAAGCACTCTGTCGGCGCCAAAGCCAAGGAAAGAGATTTCCTCCCATGTCTGTCACATAGCAACATAATACCAAAAATAAATATAGTTTTTGAAGCTGAGATGACCTTTATATACTGCAAAAACAAAGCACAACAAACCCATGATTAGCATTGTATTTGATAATTTTTGTCAGTGATTAGAATCCCAAAAGCAATAACATTTCATGTCCCCATCATAGCATGACCGATTATGTCCCAACCTTGCATATCTGGCTCCAGGACGTCTTTGGATTCAACCAAAAACATAAATCATCTCCGTGCAAAACAAAAACCATCAACAGTTGAGAAAGATGAACAGAAAGCTGTATAATTTAAACTGATCTGTTATACAACTGAATCCGAAAGCATTTTAAAAATTCTCTGGCCTCTAAAATCTTTGACAATCTCTGGAGATATTCCTTTAGCATGCTCCTCCAAGTGATATAAAGAAGTAAAGAAAATTACAAATCTATAATAAACCTCTTAAGCTACAACAATACATAAAGCATCACTTTGACCTTTTTCTAGGATCGTATACGGTGCGGCAGCGATTTAAAGATCCAGGAGCGGATTGTCTATGACCAAGCGTCTCCCATGATGCTTGAGGTGAGGGATGTGGATCCAGACCGCCAAGTTGTTTGATAATTTTTACTTTGAACATTGTACAGCTTATAGCTCGTTTCTGAGTCTTGTATATCTCCTAGCTATTTTATGTGGACCGTTGGGACTTTTCCTCAGCTCGTAAACTTTTGGAGGAACTTCAAACTGGTTATTGATAAACCGGTCCTCACTAGGCTCCAAGTACTAATTAATAGATTCCTGACAAATCTATTTCGCTGTTAAGCCGATATCAACATAGTTATACTGTTGAAAGTATAGCTTTCTGGTTCTTTACATTTTTTAACTTATCTTCAAAAATAACGAACCAATTCCAAACTCATCATGGACAAACATCACCTCTTTCTGTTGGAGACCATGCGTTAATAAACCACTATTGTTGCATCACAGCAAGCACCTGAATTTAATGTAAGTTAAGCACAACCATAGTAAAAATATAAGATTTGAGCATGAGGCAGAACCTGAACCAGATTCCATAAAATCAGCTCAGTGTTCCATGTGTAGATCATGCATCCACAGAGAACAATGCAGTTCATTAGACAAACCATCTAGCTTGCTAATGATAAGTGTGGTAGTCTTCCTCGTGAAAGAAATTGGGATACATACCCTAAATCAAGATCTCTGAGATTGAAGTGACGTTTTAGAATCTCATTTTAATGTCATTTAAAGCTTTATACCTACAGATTTAGAAAACGAAGAAGGTTATATAGGAAAATGTTACAAAGAGCTATTCATTTAATAGTTTGTTAATAAAAAAACTATTCATTTAAAGTTTCAAAATTTATAAATCAACTGCAGAGTAAGAAGAAAAAACTGAAAAAGATGCATTTTAGTGTGCAGTTGATGAGAATGTGAATATAAAATTGAACTATTTGTTCTCCATTTTCTGATCAAATTGAACTTTTCTGGTTTTACCTTTCTCGGTGAAATTGAGCGAAGATTCTATAAGTCTAACTGGGTCATCTCAAGCCTCGACATCGGAAGTAGTGCTCTGGCTCTTCTTTTTCTTCTGCTGGTGTGGTTGGTCGACGGCCAAGCAAGTGATTTTCACCTTGGTTTTCAAAAGCACATCTGATACATATAGCTGACCATATTGATCGATAGATCTTTACGTTTTCACATGCGGAATCATCATCACTGTTGTCGCTTCTCCAAGTATTGCCTGAGCACTGGCCACCATGACCATGAAGATGATGGAATTTTTAAACGGTGGCGACAGAGGCAACTATACGATTGGAGGGTTCGCCGATTGATTTCGATGTTTTATCTGCCATTGATGTTGTGACTATTTTGTTTCCCTAAGTTTGGTGAAGGTGAAAACTGAGGTTCCTCCACGGAGAAATATATAAATTCAGTAAGTTTCATTCCGTTTAAGAATGATGTTTATGAGTGGTATCTGAAGAGATGGTAACAATAGCTTTGGATAGGAGTTAGGGAAGGCGATGCAGCCTGGGATGGAGGTCACGGCTGACAGCTTTAGTGGGTTTATGATTTGGGTTAGAGTTAAAACTTTTGCATCCACACGTTAGGCCCATTTTCTCTTCACTCTACCAAACTGACGTGGCAAAACGAATGATTATTAATGGTGGATTTTCTGTGCCGAGGTGGACAGCCTCACCGCTCACCATATTCTCCTTTTAGTGTAGGATAGATTACTTAATTTTGACATATCTCTACGCTTTCTTACTAATGCCAGGTTCACAAAGCAACGCCTTACTGATTTTAAGTCAAACCGGAATTGGTTTACCAAAATTAAACTGTTAAACCGATTTAGATTTGTAACTCATCTTTGGTGTTACATAGAAGTCCTTTGCCAACCCTAAGTTGGTCTTATATACCATAATCTAAGTTAAATGTTAGGGTTCCCTATGCTATTGTTCTTCTTTCTATTCACATAAACTCAGGCTTTGATGTTTGATATTTGTTCTCCTCTCTCTCTCTTCACATGTAATTAGGCTGTTTTTGTGTTTTGGTTCTAAAGTTCAATTCTATTTATGCCTATGTTTTTGCACTATAGTTTTTTGCCTTCATACACAAGGCACTCGCTTTGTGTCGCCATGGCGCAAGGTGAGACATTCATCGCCTCACCTCGTCATGCACAATTTAAAACCAATGTATCAAACAATCAGAAAAAAAATTAATCATTTTGAATATGTTCGTAGGACTGAGCAAAATATCTGTAAATTTTGATTCGATCGTTATCATTTTCGATTCGAACAAAAAAATTTGGATATTCATTACTCTACGAAGTAAAACAAATGCTAATATGCAATATCCTTAAGAACCGAGTCAAATTACAAATACTAATATTTTTAAGAACATATATTCCTTTATATGTATATATATATAAATAAATAAATTATGTAAGTTTACAATATTTTATTATTATATTAGTTATTAGAATTTTAAAAAGTAAATAAATTCTTATTTTGTAATAAAATATTATTGTTTTATTTGTTTTTAAATTTTTTATTTGTACATATTGAATCGGATAACTGATACACAGACTGAATAGAATCTTGATTATTCAAACGTAACATATTGGATCACAAATATCTCCAAAAAACCTGAATATCCAATATCTGTCCAGCCCTAAATAGTCTAATGAAGAATGGTTTACCTTTTCCTCATGGTTATTCAGGTAAATCAATTAACGTTCGATCCGATGTGACTTCTACTTTTTTTCTTTTAATATTTGTTTACTCCATAACTTTTTATCCTAGTTACTCTAATTTATTTACTTCCATTTACTCTTTTATTTACCAATCACAACACAAGTAAGCAAAACACACAGCTCACACTAGCTGCCACGTTGAAACATTAATTCATGATTGATTTGGGAACAGTACCAAAAAAATTCTTGGCCTATAACGATTGGGAACTACAAAGCTTCTTCTCACTAGACCATTCATGTTTCACATCCAAGAAAACAAATTTATACTCTCTTTATTTAGTAAAAATGTATATGTTTTAGAGTTTTACACTTATTAAAAAAATATATAAAATTTTAGTTACTGATTTCTTATTTTTCGTATTTAAATATTTTCCATAACTTTTAGTCAAAAAATTTAATACACTTAAAATTTACATTTTATCATTAACTAATGCATTAAAATGTAATTTTTTGAAGCAATTTTTTTTCTAAAACATTTATCTTTACATAACGGAGGAAGTAGTATGTATCTATCACTGAACAATGCATAAACAATTTAGTGTAAATAGAGGTCTTTATAATATTTGCACTTAAGTATTACGTCTTTCTAGGGGTGTCAAAATGGGTCAAATGGGTCAACCCAACCCAAAACCCAAATGGGTTGATTGTTAATGGGTCATGGGTCAACTCAACCCATTTATTAAATAGGTTGGGTTGATCCATGATCCATTAAATTAAATGGGTCATATGGGTTAGTGGTTGACCCATCACCCAACATCTTTAATAATGAATCATTTTTAAGTTAAAAAACACTGAACCATTACAAAATCACTTAACCATTACAAAATCTTTAATATAAAATCTGATAACATTTTCTTGCAGAAATATAAAATTGTCATTACAAAAATTCAGAAAACTTTAAGAAATGCTAAATTAAAACCTCCTTGTTTGAGCCTATTGACAGCTTCCTTGCTGCAAAGAAACGCCCCTTTCGTATTGACACTACACAATCCATAAGAAACAAAACAGAAAGTGATTACAAACAGAAGTCGCAGCCGATGAAAGAATAAACCTTCGAAATTAGACATACACATGTTTTCATTTGATTCATAATTAACACATACAGAACTCAACAACGTTGAAACATAAAGTGTATTAGGAGTGATCAAGTATATATATGCAACAATGGCTGAAACACGAAATGCATGTTGACATGACAATAAAGGAATCATTTTACTAGCTCAAGACACACAGAGCATATCACACTTGGTTCGAAATCCTGCACTCAACATGGTTCCATGGTACTAACATGGTCTTGATTTGGAGTTGTTAGTGCTTGACTTGGAGCCTCTCGAATAATGATTATCTCATCTTTATCATCTTCCTCTACAGTTCATAAGAAACAAAATATTAATAGATATATAAACTTAATTGAGCAAAGAATATAAAGTTATATAAGATTGTACCTTCACTTAATGAGCAAAGCCATGAATCCAAGACCGAGTACACAATAAAGCTTGCACATTTCTAGGAATAAGGCGCGTTCTGTACTTGCTTATTACGTGAGCTCCAATACTGAAAGAAGATTCAGAAGCCACAGTGGTAATAGGAATGCTGAGAATGTCCATTGCCATGAATGCTAGTGCACCAAAACGATGCATGTTCTCTTTCCAATATCTCAACACATTCAAATCAGGATGAGCCTCTCATTTCTAGTTTTGGTTCCTCTAAATATATATCCAACGCTGACTTTCATGGTTCTACAGTCTCTGGAATATCATCTAACTCAAACAAATCCTGTTCACAATAAACATAATATGAAGTTCAGAATGAATATTAAAAAATAAAATTCAAATGAGTTAGATAATATTAATATAAACATCAGAAACTTACATCCAACACACCAAAGTTCTCTGTCTCTATTCCTTGCTCAGAAGCACGAGAATATGGTCTTGTAAAGCTCACAACAGGAGTCAAAGAGAGCTGTCTTCTATAATCATCGAAGATCTTCCTAAGCTGATCCTCAAGATGATCACTTTTTCTTGAGAGGTGAATGGATCAAGCTCACCATAACAACGCTTCAAGAGCTTTAACTTCATCCTAGGATCCAAGACAACCCCCATTGTAAGAATCACACTATACTCCTCCCAGTATTATATCAAACTTCTCCCTCATGTTATAAATCATTGTCTGGATGACGATATCCTCATTGCTCTTATGAACTTCCAACAAGCACTGAATCTTCCAAAATATGAGTAAATACAAGTTCGAAGTAGAGTAGCTTCTGCCAGACATTAAAGTCGTAATGCTATAAAAAGGCTTCAAGAGCTCAAAGATAATGCTAGCTCTTCTCCATTCTTCAGTGGAAGGGCAATGCTTGTAGTGGTTATCACCTAATTTATACTCTTTAAAACCACGTTGATACTTCAGAGCCTTCTTCAGCATTAGATAGGGGTCGAATTCCACCTATTCTTGACATCTATGACAGTGTGACATCCCAACACCATCGAACAGTCTGCAAGTGCAATTCTTCTAGATAATGAACCTTTAAAATACTTCGCTGTTTCTCTGATCTTACACAAAGCAGGTCAATGACTTCCAAACAGCTTGTACAATCAGGGTTCAGATGTGTGCAGAACACCGGACATGAAAAAACTCACTATTGCACACCAAATTATCATCTAGATTAAGCCGATCCCTCAATACGTCTGCATGTTGTCATTAGCTGTGGCATTATCCAGAGTCAAAGTGAACACTTTTTTTTTATTCCCCACTCTCTCAAACATTCATGACTTTACTAGCTAAGACTTCACCGGTATGGAGGAGAACTTCACAAAACGATAAAATCTTGCTATGTAGCACCCACTTGTGCATCAATATAGAATGTGCCGTGACAGCTATGTATCCATCTCCAGCTAGTGAAGTCAAACCATCTGAGGATCAAGCATATCTTACTAGGAACTTTTTATCCAACTCAGACTGCAGAAATCTCGATTGTTTCTTTTCTCCAAGTATTCAATACACCATCATACTAGCAGCAGTGTTTCCGTAGAGTCAATACTTAATCTGGATTTACAAATAGCTAAAAAAAAAGTCCCTCAATACTCTATCAATTCAACCGAAAACGAAAAAGAAGATTAGTTCTAATAAATGACTCGAAAAAACTGTTTACTGTCTCCCTAAGCAAAAAAAAAAAACTCCTCTTTTTCCCAAATTTCCCCTTTTCCTTTGG
>CAJHQP010011642.1:0-14570 GCA_905132765.1 Moricandia arvensis
CTATTGGAGAAGCTTGGGATAGACATGTCCCAGAATCAGGAGATAAGAAGGAACACTCCTTAAATGGAGTGTTCTCAAACTCCCCCTCTCGAAGCACTTTGTAGCCATCCTCAAGAGGAGTCTTTGCTGCTCTTCCCCCAAGGTCTCCTGCCTCTCTCAACAGATCCATTGCATACTTCCTTTGAGACAGAAATAGTCCTTCCTTGGATCTACACACTTCAATTCCAAGGAAATACTTCAGCTCTCCAAGATCCTTGATGTCAAACACTGATTTCAGGAATGCTTTAGTGGCCTGAATCCCTTCCTTGTCGCTTCCTGTAATGATAATATCATCTACATATATCAGGATAACCACAATGCCTTGTGGACCAGTCAATGTGAAGAGAGTATGATCAGCTTCTGACTTCCTAAATCCTTTTCCATTCAGTGTGGTGCTTAGCTTGTAATACCAGGCCCTTGGTGATTGCTTCAAGCCATAAATTGCTTTCTTCAGCCTCAACACATTCCCTGGTTTTACCAAGTGCTCTAGACCTGGAGGAGGATGCATGTAGACCTCATCTTCTAATTCTCCTTGCAGAAAGGCATTCTTCACATCCATTTGCCACAAATCCCATTCCAAGTTAGTAGCAATTGAGAAAATGATCCTAATGGTGTGAAGTTTTGCCACTGGTGCAAATGTATCAATGTAATCCTCTCCATATGTCTGAGTAAATCCTCTTGCAACCAGCCTTGTCTTGCGCCTCTCTACCTTTCCATTTGCCAAGTACTTAATGGTGAAAACCCACTTGCTTGTCACTGCCTTCTTGCCTTTTGGGAGTTCAGCCTCATACCAAGTGTCATTGACTATCATAGCATTGGTTTCATTCCCAACAGAGTCTCTCCACTCTTCAAGCTCCATTGCCTCTTCATATGACCTTGGAATGTACTCTTGATCCAGTTGACCAATAAAAACTTGGTGTTCTTGTGGATACTGAGCCAATGAGCATACTGCCTGTATAGGATGAGCCACTGCCTGTGAGTTGAAGTAGACCCTCGTGTTGATCCAGTTTGAAGGATCCTTTCTCAGCCTTGTACTTCTCCTAAGAGGCTGAACTGCTTCAGGCTCTCCTTCCTCCTCAGATTCTGCTTCATCATTTACTGGTTCTGATTGTCCTTGCTGCCTTTCATCCTGATCATGAGTTTCTAGTTGATTCCCCCTTCAGGATCAGGATGAGTGGCTTCTACAGCTTCATTAGCCCCATCTTCCTCAACCACAGTGTCTTGACCAGATGTAGCTTCAGGTGCACACGACCTTGTCTCCTGATTTGCCTGAGTCATGCTGATGCCAAGATTCTCCAAAATCACTCTGAGATTGGCTGCTTTGTCTGATGCTTGGGAGAGGTCTTTCAAGTCATCCCAACTCTTTTCCTCATAGTATCCCTTAGTCTCCACAAACTTCACATCTCTTGATATGGAAACCTTTCTTGTCACTGGATCATAACATTTATAACCCTTTTGTGTTGGAGAGTAGCCAATGAACATTGCCTTGGAACTTCTTGCATCTAACTTGCTCCTCAGTTCCCCTGGTATCAACACAAAGCAGAGGCAGCCAAATACTCGCAAATGATCCAAAGATGGCTTGTTGCAGTTTAGTACTTCAAATGGAGACATGTCATTGAGGATCTTAGTTGGAATCCTGTTGATAAGATAACAGGCAGTCATGACAGCATCACTCCAAAATCTCTTTGGCACATTAGTGTGGAACATCATTGACCTTGCTACTTCCATCAGGTGCCTATTCTTCCTCTCAGCTACTCCATTTTGTTGAGGAGTATAAGGACAGCTTGTCTGATGTATGATCCCATGTTGAGCTAGATACTGCTTGAATGCTTGACTTGTGTATTCTCCACCATTATCTGACCTAAGAATCTTGAGTTTGGCATTGAAATGATTGGAGACATGGGTCTGAAAATTCTTGAAATCTTCAAGCACTCTGTCCTTAGACTGAATCAGTGTCACCCAAGTATACTTAGACTTCTCATCAATGAATGTGACAAAGTATTTGTGATTTTCTCTGGAAAGACAAGGAGCAGTCCACACATCAGAGTGAACAAGGTCAAAGCATTTCTCATAGATGGTGCTAGACCTTGGAAAGACTGTCCTACAATGCTTCCCCAAGATACATGCTTCACACACATCATTCTCAAACACCACACCAGGAAGCATCAGATTTAAAGCTCTAGCATGGGGATGTCCCAATCTAGCATGCCATGTGTTGTTATCAACTCCGGTAGCTGTACTGATCATGCAGATAGAAGGTTCTGTCTTTTGGAGATGATAGAGTTCATCCTGGCTGTGCCCTCTTCCTATCAACTTCCCTGTCTTTAAATCTCCTCATCTGGTCTGAATACAACCTGACAACTCAAGTCAACTGTAGCCTTCCTTACTGAAAGCAAATTAGATGTAAACTGAGGCATATATAAGGCAGATGATTCCCTATCAAACGGCCTAAGGTTCCCTATCCCTTCTATCTTAACCTTATCTCCATTTGCTATAGTCACATTCCCTGAGGCAGGCTTGACATCACTAATCAAACTCCTATCACTAATCATGTGATGGCTAGCTCCTGAATCTATAATGATGGGTTTAGAGTCAGGAGAATATTTACCAACCTCCTTGGGTGAGATAAGGGCCTTGGCAGCTTTTATAAAGGAATCAAAGTCTCTTCTGGTCACTGGACTATCAGAATTGGTCGCCCCTGCCATACTCCTCCATGTTCCTCCTTCATTAGAATCACCACAGAGTGCTGATAACATGGTTCTTCCTGTAATTACTTGATGCTCAAACTCCTTGAGCTGAAATGTACTTGGCTGGCTTCCTAGGGAACTTGGAAGCTTCCTTTCTTGAATGATATAACTTATCAGACTATTGCAGGGTGAATCCAGGTTTAGGAGAAGACTGAAAACTTTGTCTTGCTCATAGACAGCTTGAAGACTCTCCCATAGATTCCCATAAACATTTTGAAGCTTCTCCCATAGACTCTTGGCGGTTCTGAGGTGATAATGAACCTCCAAGATCTGTTCAGACAGAGAGCTGTGTATAATTCCAAGTGTTTGCTGTTCCTCTTGAACCCACTTGTCTTCATGCTTTAGGCAAGTAGCCTGACTATCCTCTTGAGCCATCCTCTTTGAAGTTTCAGCCTCCATGATATGGCTGTCCCAAAGTCCATGACTTCCCAAGGTAACTCTGGCCACTCTTGACCATAAAAGATAGTTAGGACCCTCTAGGGTCACTGGAATGAGATTCTCCTTCTTCATTTTCTTGGTCGACATCATCTTTTCCATTTTTGGAAATTTCTGGAGCTGGAAATGATGAACAGCTGAAGAACAAGATGAACTTTGCCAAAAATAGAAATGAAACTCAAAGAATTGCGGAAATAAGTGAGAATAGTAGAGAGATTTGGGTCTCAAGAGCATATGGCTCTGATACCATGTGAAAATAGAGAGATTTAGTGTCTAGTTTGTGTAGAGAAAATGAAGAACAGCAAGAACATGAAAGAGAGAGATGGATTTCGCCCAGAATAAGAGAGAGAGAGAGAGAGGAAATCTATTTCCTTGCTTAATGTGGTTTCTGAGTACAAGTCTATTAATAGACAAACAAAACAAAAGAACTAATAAACAATTCAGACAAGTTGAGCAGAGAAAAGATTAAACAAATGGGTCTGAGCAGTCTGAAGAATAGCAGGGGCTCGTCCAGCCTTGTTGGAAAGTGACAGGTGACTGATGGTCCCCCCCTCTCTCCATTTGAATTCTTCAGCATGTGACTTATCCCCTAACGTCTCTTTGCTTCTTGTCAACATCCTCCTTTGCTTCTGAACAGATTAAGCTTCCTTTCTTCTCAAGTTAAACCTTCCCTTGTCTTGCAAGCCACGTTAGGTCACTCATTGACCTAACTGTACGGACAAGTGATTAGTTTATACTTGATCATTCTGGATGATCCTCTTGACTTGATCTCTTCTACTCTGCTATTCATGTCTTCTTGTCAACAACTTCTCCTTGTCATTTATTTCTTCATGTCAACACTTCTCATGAATCTTCTGCATCAACTCGGCCTTAGTCTCTCCTTCTTGACTAATCATCTGGTCCTTGTGGGGAATAGGTAGGAGATCCAGAGGTGTTGTTGGCTTAAACCCATACACAATCTCAAAAGGTGATAGCTTAGTAGCAGAATGTGGAACTCGGTTGTAAGCAAACTCAATGAAGGGTAGACAATCAAGCCAATTCCTCAAGTACTTACCAACCGTGGCTCTCAGTAGAGTGGAGAGTGTGCGGTTCACAACCTCAGTCTGACCATCAGTCTGTGGATGGCAGTGAAAGAATGAGAGAATTTGGAGTTTCAGATGAAGAACATTGAGAGAGAAGAGGAGTATTTCGTGAGAGAGAGACAGAGAATAGAGGAAATAAATTCCTTGCTTCATTTAGTTTCTGGTACAAGCCTATTAATAGGCAAAATAAATCATAAACAAATACATAAGTTGACAAAAGATATAATAAACAAAATAGGACTGAGGGAGGGCAGAGGCACGCCCAGACTTGTGGAAAGGGACAGGAAGGCAGTTGGTTTTGTCCAGACTTGGTGGAAAGGGACAGGTCCTAAATGGCTGTCTCCTTATCTTGACATGTGACTTTTCTTCCCCTTTTTGTTTCCTAACGTCTCTCTGCTCCACCATATCACATGTTCTGATTTAAATAAGTGTCCCTCCTTCTCAAGCTAACCCTTTCCTTGTCTTGGAAGTCAAGTTAGGTCAGATTAGACCTAAACTGTACGGACCAACTTCATTTGATCATTCCAGATACTTCTCTTGCCATACTCTCTTCCTCTTTGTCTTTTATGTCTTCATGTCAACACTCCCCCTCAAGCTTGACCATATGAACTGGTCAAGCTTGGAAACCATGAAGTATTCCCTCATTAAAACCTTAGCTAGGTAAAACCACTTGGGACAAAACCCAAGCCAAGGAAAAAGAGTAGAACACTCCATGGCTAAGAGGATCAGTGTGATGAAAGATCCACAAGTCCAAGTTTAGAATGAATGAACTCGCAGACCTTAGTACTTGCAGCCTTGGTGAAGATGTCAGCCAACTGATCTTCACTTCTAGTGTAACATGGTAGGATGATCTTCTGCTCCACAGCTTGTCTCACCTTGTGACAATCTACTTCAATGTGTTTAGTCCTCTCATGGAAAACTGAGTTGCTTGCAATGTGTATTGCAGCCTGGTTATCACAATGCATAGTGATTGGTGTTGTAGTCTCAATTCCCAAGTCTTTAAGCAGCCCCTTAATCCAAATCAACTCGCTTGTAAGCTTTCTCATAGCCCTATACTCTGCCTCAGCACTTGAGCATGAAACCACCTTCTGCTTCTTGCTTTTCCAAGTTACCAGATTGCCTCCAATGAAGGTACAATATCCAGTAGTTGATCTCCTATCAACCCTATCTCCTGCCCAATCAGCATCACAATATCCTACTATCTCAGTGCTTCCATTGCATCCCATCCACACTCCTTGGCCTGGAGCTTCTCTTAGGTACCTCAGAATCCTTTCAACCATGCTCCAGTGATGAATCTTTGGTGCTTTCATATTCTGACTGACTTGGTTCACAGCAAAACAGATGTCTGGTCTTGTAATGGTTAGGTAAGTGAGTTTTCCAACCATTGTCCTCTACATTTTCACATATTAAAAGGGCTTGTCTTCAAACTCCCCCTCTCGCAGCACTTTGTAGCCATCTTCTAGTGGTGTCTTTGCTATCCTTCCTCCAAGATCACCTGACTCACTCAATAGATCAAGTGTGTACTTTCTTTGGGATAAGAATAGCCCCTCTTTAGATCGGCATATCTCAATCCCTAGAAAGTACTTTAGCTCACCCAAGTCTTTTATGTCAAAAGAAGATTTAAGAAAGGCTTTGGTTGAGGTGATACCTTCCTTATCACTCCCTGTGATGAGAATGTCATCCACATATATCAGTATGACAACAATGCCTTGTTGACTGGTGATGGTAAAAAGGGTGTGATCAGCTTCAGACTTGATGAAACCTCTTCCATTGAGGGTTGTACTTAGCTTGTGGTACCAGGCTCTTGGTGATTGCTTCAACCCATAGATTGCTTTCTTTAATCTAAGCACATTCCCTGGTTTAACAAGGTGTTCTAGCCCAGGAGGAGGTCTCATATAGACTTCATCTTCTAGTTCACCTTGTAGGAAAGCATTCTTGACATCCATTTGCCATAAATCCCATTCCAAGTTGACTGCCAGTGAGAGAACAATCCTTATGGTGTGGAGTTTGGCTACTGGTGCAAATGTGTCTTGGTAATCTTCTCCATAAACCTGAGTATATCCCCTTGCAACCAGCCTTGTCTTTTTCCTTTCTGGTTTTCCATTTGCTAAGTACTTGATGGTAAAGAGTAGACGACTTGTCACAGCTTTCTTGCCTTTGGGAAGCTCAGTCTCATACCATGTATCATTCTTGATCATAGCATTGATCTCATCTCCAACTGAGTCTCTCCATCCATCAAGTTCCATTGCCTCTTCATAAGATCTCGGAATGTACTCTTGATCTATGCTGGTGATAAAGGCTTGATGTGCTGTGGGGTAGTGAGCCAGAGAGCAGACTGCTTGAATAGGATGAGCTACTGCCTGGCTATTGAAGTAAACCCTTGTGTTGATCCAGTTGGAAGGGTGGTTTCTCAGCCTTTTACTTCTCCTAAGCTGCTGAACCTCTTCCCTCTGCTCTCCTTCATCATAGCCAGCTTCATTTTGTTGGTTTTCATCCTGATCATGAACCTCATGCTCTTGACCAGTATTTGATTCTTCTTGACCAGTGTGAGAATCCTCTTGATTCTCTTGATCTCCCCCTTCAGGATTAGGATGAATAGCTTCTTCAGTTTCATTAACTCCATGAGGACCAGCTTCTGAAACTTGTATAGGTTCTGGTTCTGATGATATTTCCTCTTGAGGCATACTAATGCCTAAATTCTCCAAGATACGCCTGAGGTTGTCTGCCCTATCTGAGGCTCCTTGAGATAGATCCTTGAGATTGTCCCAACTCTTCTCTTCATAATAACCTCTGGATTCAACAAACTTGACATCCCTGGAGACTAATACCCTTCTGGTTTCTGGAGCATAGCATTTGTACCCCTTTTGAGTAGTTGAGTAGCCTAGGAATATAGCTTTAGTACTTCTAGCTTCAAGCTTGTTTCTATGTTCTCCTGGCTGCAAAACATAGCACAAGCACCCAAATACACGCAAGTGGTTAATAGAGGGTTTTCTTTTGTTCATTACCTCATATGGTGTGAGATCATCTAGAACTCTTGTGGGGGTCCTATTGATCAGATAGCAAGCTGTCATCACAGCATCACTCCAGAAACGCTTTGGTACATTTCTGTAGAACATCATGGACCTTGCCACCTCCATTAAATGTCTATTCTTCCTCTCAGCTACACCATTTTGTTGTGGTGTATATGGGCAGCTGGTTTGATGAATGATTCCATGTTTGGCTAGGTGTGCTTTGAATGCAAGGCTTGTGTATTCTCCTCCATTATCTGACCTGAACACTTTGATCTTAACATTGAAGTGATTAGTTATGTAGTTTTCGAAATTAATAAAGGCTTCTAGCACCCTATCTTTTGATTGAATCATAGTTAACCAAGTATACTTAGATTTTTGATCTATAAATGTAACAAAGTATCTATGATTCTCCCTAGAGGTGCATGGAGCAGTCCAAACATCAGAATGAATAAGATCAAAGCAGTTTTCATAAATAGTAGATGACTTAGGAAACACACTCTTGCAATGCTTGCCAAGAATACAAGCCTCACAGCCATCATTTTTAAAGGAAACATCAGGCAGTAACAGGTTCAGTGCACGAGAATGGGGATGGCCTAACCTAGCATGCCATAATACATCATTATCTAAAGCAGGAATTGAACTAAAAGCATAAGGTAAAGTTGAACAGGTCCTGGTGTCTTCAAGTAGGTACAAGTCCTCCTTTGTAACACCTTTTCCAATCAACTTAAGAGTCTCAATATCCTGAAACACAACATCATTAGGACTGAAAATAACCTTGCAGTTAAGATCAGTAGCAGCTTTCTTGACAGATAATAAATTAGATGCAAAAGTTGGCATGTAAAATGCTTTTGTGTCTTTATCAAACAATCTCAGAGTTCCTACACCTTTTATTGGAATTTTATCCCCATTAGCAATCATGACATTACCTAAGGCAGGCTCTACATTGCTAATCAACCTAGCATCACTGATCATATGGTGAGAAGCACCTGAGTCTATGACTAATGGCTTAACACTATCAGATGCATTAGGCAGTCTATATGAAGTATTTAAAGAGGTACCAAGTGTGTTACCAGAGTTCTCCTTGAGGGCTTTGATGAGAGCATCAAGGTCTGACCTCTTGATAGTCTCATCTTGGTTAGTCCTCACAATAGAACAGCCACTGAAAGCCAAGGTCTTCCCTTCACCAGTTACATTGGAGCTCAATGGACAAGGAGTAGATGGTTTACCCATTTCACCAGAGAAGTGAGCTTTTGCATCCATGAATGGTGTCCTGAACTTCTGAGGTTTGAGGTGAGGGTGAAGGATCCAGCACTTTTCCTTGCCATGACCTTTCTTCTTGCAGTGATCACACACCCAAGTTTTCTTCTCTTCTGGTTTATAGAACCCTTTGTTAGCCGCGCCTTCAGCTTTGTTTGCCATGATGAGCTTTCCTTTTCCTCCAAAGAGACCCACTGAGCCTTGCTCTTTCTGAATCTGAGCACAAACCTCTTCAAGAGTTGGAAGTTTCTCACTCCTTAGAATGTGCTTGATTAGGTCATTATAACCAGGATTGAGAGTGAACAGCAAGGCAAAGACCTTGTCTTGTTCTCTCCTCTCATTAAGCACATTAGGGTCGACAGTTCTTGGTCTCAGCATCTCTAGCTCAGCCCACAAGGCTCTGAACTTTCCAAACACTCTACTTAAGTTGGAAATGTTACCATAAACCTTCTGGAGGGTATCCCACAGCTCCTTGGAAGTTTCACAGTAGGAGTAAGCTTCCAATATTGAGGGTTCAAGGCTGTTCTGGATGGCAAACAACACCATGAAATCCTCTTGAATCCATTTGCCTTCATCAACCAGCGCCACTTCCTCCTTACCATCCTCTCCTAGGATGGTCTTCTTTGGGGTTTTGCCTTCAGTCACATGTTCCCAGAGACCTCTGCCTCCAAGAGCAGTCTTGACAAGTCTTGACCACAGTAGGTAGTTAACTCCCTTGAATTTTCGAATTCTCCATCAAGAACACTCAAGAACAGCTCAAGAACAGCTATTATCCAGTGGTTAAAAGGAAGAAGGATCTCGAAAAATCAGAGTAAAAGCTTTGTAGTTTGCCGAATTAGTATGAAAAGTATGGAGAGAATAAGGTTTCAGGAGCAAAAATGCTCTGATACCATGAAAGAATGAGAGAATTTGGAGTTTCAGATGAAGAACATTGAGAGAGAAGAGGAGTATTTCGTGAGAGAGAGAGACAGAGAATAGAGGAAATAAATTCCTTGCTTCATTTAGTTTCTGGTACAAGCCTATTAATAGGCAAAATAAATCATAAACAAATACATAAGTTGACAAAAGATATAATAAACAAAATAGGACTGAGGGAGGGCAGAGGCACGCCCAGACTTGTGGAAAGGGACAGGAAGGCAGTTGGATTTGTCCAGACTTGGTGGAAAGGGACAGGTCCTAAATGGCTGTCTCCTTATCTTGACATGTGACTTTTCTTCCCCTTTTTGTTTCCTAACGTCTCTCTGCTCCACCATATCACATGTTCTCATTTAAATAAGTGTTCCTCCTTCTCAAGCTAACCCTTTCCTTGTCTTGGAAGTCAAGTTAGGTCAGATTAGACCTAAACTGTACGGACCAACTTCATTTGATCATTCCAGATACTTCTCTTGCCATACTCTCTTCCTCTTTGTCTTTTATGTCTTCATGTCAACAGGCAGGTTGTGGAGAAGAGTAGCTTAGTTCCCAGCTTACTCCAAAGTGTTCTCCAAAAGTGGCTCAAGAACTTGGTGTCTCGGTCAGAAACAATGGTTCTAGGGATGCCATGAAGTTTCACCACTTCCTTGAAGAATAAGTCAGCAGTTTGGGATGCATCATTGGTTTTGTTGCAAGGAATGAAGTGTGCCATCTTAGAGAACCTGTCTACTACCACAAAGATGGAATCCTTGTTTCTGATCTTTGGCAATCCTAAAACAAAATCCATGGAAATGTCTACCCAAGGTAGGTCAGGGATAGGCAAAGGAATGTATAACCCATGGGGATGTAACCTGGACTTTGCTTTAAGGCAAATGATGCACCTTGCACAGAACCTCTCTACATCTCTTCTCAAGTGTGGCCAGAAGAAATGCTCAGCTACAATGCTGAGGGTCTTATCTCGGCCAAAATGTCCCATGAGGCCTCCTCCATGTGCCTCTCTCAAGATCAGATCACGCATTGATCCTTGTGGAATACATAGCCTCTTGTCCCTGAAAAGGAACTCGTCTTGCTTAAAGAAGGACCCAAATGCTCCTTGTCTACACTGCTTGTAGATGTCTCCAAAGTCAGGATCCTCTCCATACTGATCCTTGATGTGTTCAAATCCCATAACCTTAGCCTCCATCAGGGATATAAGCGCATGTCTCCTGGATAAGGCATCAGCTACAATGTTCTCCTTTCCCTTCTTGTACTTGATCACATAGGGGAATGATTCTACAAACTCCAACCAATGAGCATGTCTCTTCTTCAAAGTGTTTTGTCCCCTAAAATACTTGAGTGTCTCATGGTCAATGTTGATCACAAACTCCTTGGATAAGAGGTAGTGCTGCCAAGTCTATAGTGACCTCACTAAAGCATACAGTTCCTTGTCATAGGTGGGGTAGTTGAGGGTTGCTCCATGTAGTTTCTCACTGAAGAATGCTACTGGTTTTCCTCCTTGAGTTAACACGGCTCCCACACCTGTTCCTGAGGCATCACATTCAATCTCAAAAGTTTTGTCAAAGTTAGGCAAAACCAAAACAGGAGCATTAGTTAAGCTAGTTTTAAGTTTTTGAAAAGCTTCTTCCTGTTCAGTTCCCCATTTGAAGGCAACATCCTTCTTGATCACTGATGTCAGTGGGGCTGCTATGGTACTGAAGTCTTTGACAAACCTCCTATAGAAACTGGCCAAACCATGGAAACTTCTCACATGTCCAATGGTGGTTGGGGTAGGCCAATCTTGCACTGCTTTGATCTTCTCCTCATCTACTTTCAGTCCCTGTGAACTAACAACAAATCCTAGGAATACTAGTTGATCAGTGCAAAAGGTACACTTCTTAAGGTTAGCATATAGATGTTCTAGGTGCAGTGTTTCCAAAACCTTTTCAAGATGTTTAAGATGATCTTCTAAGCTAGTGCTATAGATCAAAATATCATCAAAGTAAACAACTACAAACTTACAGATGTATGCCCTTAAGACATGGTTCATGAGGCGCATGAAGGTACTTGGGGCATTGGTGAGACCAAATGGCATGACTAGCCACTCATAGAGTTCCCTTTTGGTTTTAAAGGCAGTCTTCCACTCATCACCTTCCTTCATTCTAACCTGGTGATAACCACTCTTCAGGTCTATCTTTGAAAAGATAGTGGCACCACTAAGTTCATCCAGCATGTCATCAAGCATTGGTATGGGGTGTCTATACTTGATGGTTATGTTGTTGATGGCACGGCAGTCAACACACATCCTCCAAGTCCCATCTTTCTTTGGTACTAACAAAACTGGAACTGCACAAGGGCTTAGACTCTCCCTGATGTATCCCTTATCCATCAAGTCTTGCACCTGCTTCTCTAGTTCTTTGGCTTCCTCCGGGTTCACCCTATAGGCTGGGCGGTTTGGTAATGGAGCTCCTGGAATGAGGTCAATCTGGTGTTCTATGCCTCTAATAGGTGGTAAACCAGTGGGTATGTCTTCTGGAAATAGATCCTGGAACTTCTCAATGAGTTGAACCACGGATGGGGGAAGTTCTTGTTCCTCATAACCTGTCAACACACCTTCCTTAAAGAGCATTAGTAGCACCTGTGTTTTGCATTCTAATGATTTTAAAACTTGTTGGGAAGTGATGTATAGGTTAGTCTTACTTGCCTTGTTACCTTTGTCCATCTCTTTTTGCATGTCTAAGACTTGCTGTGGTGTCAAAGGAGCAAGGTTGTGCTTGCGGTTGTTGTGAGTGAAGCTGTAGAAGTTGGTGCGGCCATTGTGGATTGTCTCCTTGTCAAACTGGCAAGGTCTCCCCAGCAGGAGATGTCCAGCTTGCATAGGAACAACATCACAAGTCACCTGATCAGCATATCTGCCTATGCTGAATGGAATCACCACTTGTTCACCAATCTTCAACTCAGTCTCATCATTTAACCACTTGAGCCGGTATGGCTTTGGATGCTTGGTCTTCTTGAGGCCTAACTTGTCAACCAAGTACTTGCTAGCAACATTAGTACACGAGCCACCATCAATGATCAGGCTGCATACCTTAGAGTCAATGGTGCATCTAGTGTGGAAAATGTTTTCCCTTTGAATGGTTTCTGGCTCAAACATAGCACTTAGGGCTCTCCTGGTCACAAGTATCTATACCTCATCTGGATAGTCAGTGATCTCTTCATCAGTACCAGCCGTTTCTTCTTCAGCCTCTTCTTGAGTCTCATATCATCCATCTTCCCTGAGGATCATTACTCTCTGGTTAGGACAGTCTCGGGCA
This sequence comes from Moricandia arvensis, assembly GCA_905132765.1. Taxonomy (NCBI): domain Eukaryota; kingdom Viridiplantae; phylum Streptophyta; class Magnoliopsida; order Brassicales; family Brassicaceae; genus Moricandia; species Moricandia arvensis. Next base: position 12,774 of record CAJHQP010011642.1, read on the forward strand.
TAATGTCCTTTCCCTTGATATTTGTAGCAAGTAATGTCACGGTTCCTAGGTGCAGCACCCTTCCCTTGATCAGTCTTATTGCTCTTGGAAGCCTCTGGTGCTGGATTCTTCTTGAACCGGCTCTCCACTTCAATGGACTTTCCTTTGTCATTGTTCTTTTGTACTGGTGGTGTCCAAGTACTCTTGCCTCTACTGGTGGCTATGGTCTAAGATTTTTGATATCTAAGAAGAAAAGAAACCAGAAAGAGACTAAGAACGGATTTGGATCGGAAAGATTTGGTTTAGACTTCACGAAAAGAGAGATTATGAGAGACTATGAAGAACATGTTTGGAGACTCGAAAAATAGAGAGAACTGTATGCTTTATTCATCCACAAGGGGTTGCAATATATAGAGAGAGCTACAAGGGTTTTCAGAAAGTAAAGCAAGGGAAGGAGTGGCTCAGAATCGACCAAGGGCGCGCCTAATTTGAAAAGAGAGCTTCCTGGCCAAGTAAATGGCATCAGCATCTTTGACAAGATGCTGATCCTTTCCAGCCTTGTGCCAGCCTGTCCGTGGAGAGCTTCTTCCTTTCCAATGGATGGATAAGGTTACTTGGCCAACGGATCGCTTCTGGTAACTTCAAATTTACCCGGATGGTAAAACTGGTCGATAGCTTTTGGGTCGACCTTGTACGGCCTGTACGGCCTGTACGGCCTGTACAGCCTTGTACGGCTTGTACGGCCTTGTACGGACAAGGTCGACTCATCCCTTCTCTTTTTCTTCCTTCTCTCTTATTCAACCCAAAGTGTATACCTCAACTTAACACTCCCCCTCAAGCTTGACCATATGGAACAAGTCAAGCTTGGAAGGCTATGGGATCTCCCTCATTAAAAACCTCACCAAAGAGAAAACCCTTGTTGGGATAAAACCCTTTGATGAGGGAAAAAGAGTAGAGACCCCATAACAGGGGATTAGCTAAGTTGGGTTAGATCAATGAGTCCCAACCTCACATGGATGGACTCCATTGTATTTTGTCTTGCAGCCTTTGTAAATACATCCGCCAACTGATCCTCACTCCTTGTATAGCAAGGTAAGATAACACCCAGCCCAATCATCTGTCTCACCTTGTGGCAATCAACCTCAATGTGCTTGGTTCTTTCATGGAAGACTGAGTTGGAAGCTATATGGATCGCAGCTTGGTTATCACCATGCATAGTCATTGGTGTAGACTGCTCAACCTCAACATGCTTCAAGATGCCTTTGATCCACACCAGCTCGTTTGTAAGTTTCAACATCGCCCTATACTCAGCTTCAGCACTGGAACAGGAGACCACCTTCTGCTTCTTGCTCTTCCAGGTAACTAGGTTCCCACCTATGAAGGTACAATATCCAGTGGTCGACTTCCTATCCAGCCTATCTCCTGCCCAATCTGCGTCACAATAGCCCACCACTTCAGTGCTCTTATTGCATCCCATCCATACTCCAAGGTTTGGTGATCCATTTAGATACATCAGGATCCTCTCAACCATATGCCAATGGTGTTCCTTTGGACTTGCATGTATTGACTCACCTGATTCACAGCAAAGCATATATCAGGTCGAGTAATGGTGAGATAGATCAACTTACCAACAAGCTTTCTATAAAGCTTAGGATCATGGAATGGCCGGTTGTCTTCAATCTCCCCCTCACGAGGAACCTTGTACCCATCCTCTAGTGGCATCTTTGCTGTCTTCCCTCCATGTTTCCCTGCATCTTTCAAGAGATCAAGTGTATACTTTCTTTGAGACAGAAACAAACCTTCCTTGTGTTGAGATGA
>CAJHQP010011643.1:0-14569 GCA_905132765.1 Moricandia arvensis
AAATATTAGATTAATTAACTCAAATGTTATAAATGTTTTTTTCCTCTTAAAAAATAAAAATAAAAATGATTAAGGTAAAAGTGAAAAGTGGTACAAGGAAAGTGGTATTTTTGACAATTTCCCAAGATATATTCTCTTTCATTTTAATGTTATACTACTAAAATAAATTAAAAATCACATTAACTACATAATAAAATTTTAGAATTTTTTTGTATATATTATATTTTGATTTTAAAACAATAATAAATTACTAAATTTGTTAAAAAAATCCACATTAAAATTTGTGTGATCAGTACTTTAAAACTTTTATTATAAAATATAAAAATGATCATAAACCATTTGAATAGAAAACCTCATTTAATAGATCTTCAAAAGATATATATATATATATATATATATATATATGTATATATATATAAATTAAATTATATACCATTCTAAAAATGTATAACTATTTTAAATAGTTTAGAAACAATATTATACTTGAATTCAATTGAATGTTACAATTAATTAAATTATTAAAGTATATTTAAATATCTTAGTTACTTTTCTAAAAATAATTTAAATAAAATAATTTATTTAAAAATATATTATAAAATGTCTCATTCTGGCGCGAATTATTACTTAGTTGTTATTAAAATTGGTGTGGTTTTTCTTCCTTAAATTATTCAAATCAGTTATTTTATGGTAATTATTTTCTTAAAAAGAAAAATACCAAAATTTAACCTAATTTTCATTTTAACTATCCAAATATTAATAGAATATTTAAATTATAAATGTAAAAAAAAAAATATGAAATAAAAATAGTGGGGTAGAGTCTTGCATTTAATTAAACAAATAAAATCCCTGGTATAGGGTTATGTCTCTGGAGAAGATAGATTCCGTCGGCTTTGCATCCTTCCCTTGTATCCGTTCAACGTATATTATTATGATCTTTCTTTTTTGGACAACACGTATATAGTGGAGTGATCAATAAAGTATTTTCAGTGAGAAAACAAAAGATAAAGTCTTTTCAAATATTTAAACTGAATATCATTAACCATTACTTGGGAAAAAAGGAAAAAACCTCAGCGGAATCACATTCTTTAATCCAACTTAGGAAAAACACATCCTATTAAAATCCATTCCCCACGGCCACCAAATAAGATCATACTACTAAAAAAAGGAAACGCAAACAACTATCACATAAAAATCGTACCTGTCAAATACTAGGAAATGGCCTCATGTGATTTATTTACGCCACTAAATCCACAGTTAACATGAGTAAGTGTACACTATTAAAATGGGATAACCTTATAATATATTGAAAAACTCGGAAGACAGTAACTAAAGATCCTAACACTCTATCATCATCGACAAACATAAAAATATAAACTCTAAAATCATGGGACTTTCAGAGCTACAAAATCGTTTGGGTGGAATAGAGAGCAACGTGCGAGGTGCCACAACCAAAAGGGTACACAATATAATCTTATAAGATAAATTATACTACGGCCACTAGTATTTCCTCAACATTTGTAATATTCTAAACTGAACAGAAAAATGTTATTTACCGAGACAGAGAAAAAAAAATATCCACAGTGGAAGCAAATCACCAACTTTCATTGTTTATAGGGAGCCGAAGGGAGAGCCGAAAGGGGAGCCGAAGGAGGAGCCGAAGGAGGAGCCGAAGGAGGAGCCGAAGGGGAAACCCAAGGGAGAATTAAAGGGGGAACCGAAGGGAGAACCGAAGGGGGAACCGAAGGGGGAACCGAAGGGGGAACCGAAGGGGGAACCGAAGGGGGAACCGAAGGGGGAACCGAAGGGGAACCGAAGGGGGAACCGAAGGGGAACCGAAGGGGGAACCGAAGGGGGAACCGAAGGGGGAACCGAAGGGGGAACCGAAGGGGGAACCGAAGGGGGAACCGAAGGGGGAACCGAAGGGGGAACCGAAGGGGGAACCGAAGGGGGAACCGAAGGGGGAACCGAAGGGGGAACCGAAGGGGAACCGAAGGGGGAACCGAAGGGGGAACCGAATGAGGGGAACCGAAGGGGAACCGAAGGGGGAACCGAAGGGGGAACCGAATGGGGAACCGACTGGGGAACCGAAGGGGGAACCCGAAGGGAGAGCCGAAGGGGGAGCCGAAGGGAGAGCCGAAGGGGGAGCCGAAAGAAGAGCCGAAGGGGGAGCCGAAGGGGAGCCGAAGGGAGAGCCGAAGGGGGAGCCGAAGGGGGAGCCGAAGGGGAGCCGAAGGGGAGCCGAAGGGGGAGCCGAAGGGGAAGCCGAAAGGGGAGCCGAAGGGGAAGCCGAAAGGGGAGCCGAAGGGGAGCCGAAAGGGGAGCCGAAGGGGGAGCCGAAGGGGAGCCGAAGGGGGAGCCGAAAGGGGAGCCGAAGGGGGAGCCGAAGGGGGAGCCGAAGGGGGAGCCGAAGGGGGAGCCGAAGGGGGAGCCGAAGGGGGAGCCGAAGGGGGAGCCGAAGGGGGAGCCGAAGGGGGAACCGAAGGGAGAACCGAAGGGGGAGCCAAAGAAGGAACCGAAGAGGAAACCGAAGGAGGAACCGAAGGAGGAACCGAAGAGGGAATCGAAAGAGGAACCGAAGAGGAAACCGAAGGGGAAACCGAAAGGGGAACCGAGGGAAATTAAAGTAATTACCGATACAAGAGATCACTAGCTCAAGTGGAACGGACTCTGACCATTGTGTAAAAGATCTCTAGTTTCAGTGATTACTGAGATAAAACTAATGTTACATGTTGTCGTTTTGGGTTTAAGGATATTACGGGGTTTAGTCCCGAACCTCTTAATATTAAAAAAAAAGTTACTATGGAGAACAACAAATGCAAGAACCAAACATGAGGTCTACAAAGATTATCAACAACCGTTCGTATCAGTCGTATGTGGGAAATCAAAAATTACACCAACATGAACAAAACATAACAAACTTAAGTGTAGTGAATCAACATTTATATAAATAAATCGCCAATACTGGAACATATAAAATAGTAAACAATAAGTCAGTAATTCTCACCTCTGTTGCACTCTGTATAAATCCAAGAAAGAGAAAAAAAACAATAAGTCATAGACAGCAGTGAAATCACAAAGCATGCAAGAATAGAAAAAGCTCCAATTAGTAATTTGTTATTAATACACAAAATTAGTTTAAACAAAAACACATATATAAGTTCCTCAAAAACCCTTACTAAAGCAACTCACAATCCATTCCTTCGTAGTCCAAAACAAATTAAAAGAAATTACAATTGTTCAAACAAACAAAAAAATGGATGGAAAAGGAATTAACGAGAAGATGATAATATTATTCATAGTGGTGGCTGTGTTAATGAGTGCGACTTGCTTAAACGGTGAAGAGATCTCTTCAGGGAATTCTAATGGAAAGAAAGAGTTAACCAGAAGCTCGCTCGATAGAGATTCATGCATCAAACATTGTATGATGAAGAAATGTCTGCCTAGGTATCACAATTATAAACGTTGCTTCGACACATGCCAGTATTATTGTTATGCACCTCTTGCATATGTGGTAGACCGCCAAGTTGATCACAATGTTCTTGATCTTATTTCTCCTTCTCCTTCACCTTAACGTATATGAGTACATATATATTTGTAATCATGCCTGATTTGTTTTATTTATTTGATTTCATTATGTGGCGTTGTAAGTCGTGGTATGGTATATATCTATGCAGAGATTTGGGGCTGTATGGTTTGACTTATAATGAAATGATATGATGTTTTATTTTGGAATTCTACTGTCTTAAAGAAACCAGATCAGGACCGATAGAAGCTCCCATGTTCGAGAGCGCTAACGGTTTGCCCTTTACCAAACGGCCAACATCATGGATCAGAACAGAATCTGGAACGCTTAAACCATCATGCAGATGGCGATTCTACTCTTTCCAAACCACATAAAGCACCACTGTCCAGACCTGGAAAATAACGATAGTGGAATATTTTCTGCTGGCAGAGCAAGCAACCACTGGACAACTAGATCCCAAGATCTAGAAATAACAACGGAAGTGACTTTAGGTATAGTAGTGTACCAACATCTCGAAGAGTAAGAACACTTAAAAACAAATGATTTCTCGATTCATCAGTTTGCCCACAAAGGAGGCAAGTAGTTTCGGCAGAGGCGTCTCAAATTTTGACCCTATTAAGAGTCGATTTTCTATTCAAAAGAAATAGCCAAGCCAAGGCTTTGCTTGATATCAATCACTGGCATATTTTTTTTGGACAAAAATGTTGTGACTTATCTATTAGCTAACATCTATATTATTAAAAATTAAGTACAAAATTGGAATGTTTGGAAACATAGATATTAGACTAAAGGAAGAATGTTTGGAAACACGGATAACAGATTAAATATTTTCTTCTATTTACACATTTAGTCATCCCATTTCTTTTTTATTTACAGATTTTTCCAATATCACTTAAAATAATATATTTAAATTAATTAATTTCAATGGGTTGTTATTTCTTTGTCGTAAAAAAAACAATCTCGAAATATATAATGTATATTATATAAAACTATCTATAAATATAGTATTAATTTATTTATTTTAGTAAAATATAAAAGAATCTAACAAAATTTTACTTAAAAATTTAAATATTTTTATAAAATTATACATTAATAAATTTCGTGATTAGTAATATAATATTATTATAAATCAATTTAACTAAGTTTTTATTATAAAACAGGAAAATAAAATTCTACACTATTTTTTCATAAATTCTATAAATATATTCTCTATTATATAAAAATAGCACTGTTACATTAGTTAAATATGATAAAATTATATTAAATAGGTAAATTAACAAATTTTAAAAATTTATTTACTATTAACAAATAGTAATTAGACCATTTCAAAAATTAGTTAATATGCCATATTTAATTATTTACATTAATAATAAACCAACTAAAGATTTGAATTTTATTTTTTAATTATAACAAAATCTGTTGAGAAAGAATCTAACAAAATCTTACTTAAGAATTTAAATATTTTTATAAAATAATACATTAATAAATTTCGTAATTAGTTATATAATATTATTATAAATCAATGTTAACTAAAATTTTAGTATAAACAAGAAAATAAAAATTCTACTATTTTTTATAAATTCTATAAATAAACTCTGGATTATATGAAAATAGAAGTGTTATATGAATTAAATACGATAAAATTAGATTAAATAGTTAAATTAAAAAATTTTAAATTCTAAAGTTTTTCATTTAAATAAATCATCATTCATCATTAAAATAGGCTAAAATTCATAAATTGTATAATAGCTTTATACAAAATAAATGTATTAACATATGTTAAACTTATATATCTACAATTTTTTATTTATATTGAAACTCTCAACAATATATTGTTTAAAATGTTTGTATACAAAAATATAATAATATATTATAAACTTTAATTCATATACTATTTTCTTAAAAAAATGTCAATAGAAAACTATGGTATTTTAGCAACTCACTTAAAATATTAATGACAATTCAAATTTTAATTTTAAATTTATTTTTGTTTTAATTATAAAAAATATGTTGAGAATTTTCTTTTAAATCGTACCAAAATTCAAATATCTTATGTATAAAATAATAGATTAGATGTAGTGACAAAAAAATTCAAAATTAATTTGATGTTCCAAACTCAAAAATAGTTGTGTAATTTTCTAGAGTTTTTTTGACAAATATTAAATTTTGAAAATAAATATTTACACTCAAAATAATAACATTGCAAATTCTAAAAAAGATAAAATCGTGGATAATAAAAAATAAAGTTTTGAAATGCAGCACGAAAAAAACTATTTGAATATGCTGTAAAAATTAAAGCAATGAAGTCTTAATTTTTAAAAATAAATCTTAATATCATAACATCCAAAAATATCATATATCAATAAGTTTTAATAAAATAATATGATGGATACGACTATGTATAAAATTTACTAAAAATAAGTCTATATTATTTAAACAAAACAGTGTTTTTACTTATAAATTCCGTAAAATACTAAAATGATATATGTTAAAGTATATTTTCTTATACATATTAAATAGATTTCTTTTAAGTAATATAAATAAATAAAATTTAAAATATATTATATGCAAAATGTATAAATTAAAGAAAAAAACATATTTTGAAAGAGATTCTTTATTTGATTATTTCATATGGTTATTTTATTGTATTTCAACTCGAAAATATATTAGTAAGTAATAAAATTTAATAACAAATTAAAATTTTTAAACAAATCACTATATATTAATAATTTTGAGGAAGAAATATAAAAAAATTGTAGAGTTACACAATGTATAGCACTAAATTAAAAATTATATAATTAAAATATTTGTAATAATATCAAATAAATTTATAAAATAGAAAAATATCCGCACGGACGTGCGGGTTAAAATCTAGTTACATATTATGGTTTGATGTCTGAGGAGATGAGAGATTTGGCCCGAATCTTATGGTAATTCAAAAAAAAAACATTAGCCTCGAGGCCAACAAGAGCTTTTTATTTTAGGGGCCAAGAATAATTGAAGTTTATCTGTAGTTCTGTTGGTAAAGACTATTATAGTTCGGGTACCGGGTTCCACCAACTTGGGTGCACTTTTTAATAGTTTGAAATTGTTAGGCACGGCTCTGCTTCCATTGTGTGCTATTTTTAGTTGCTTTCTTAACTAATAGATCGTCATAATTTTGCGTTACTTGAACGCTTACGATATACAAAGCTAATTGAAATAAACATTTGTATAATTCTGATGAGTTTTTTTATTTTATTTTAACTTTTTGTTAAAAATTGATGAGTTCAGACTTGAAAATATTTCCATTTGTTGAATTACTGATGGGTATTGTAAAATTTGTAATGGTTGTTTCATTATATAAGTTGAGACGTAGTTTTCATGGGAATGAGGCCCACATGCTGTTTCAGATGTGAGATGTCTTAAATCTTTGGCATAAGAAAACGACAATACTGTCCCATTGTTATTTGTTGCGACCATCTATGTCACACTTCTTTTTTTGTCGTCTATGTCACACTTTGTTTTGTTTCTTTCGTTTTTTCTGCATCAGACGAATATTTTGATTTCTTTGCGTAACTTACAAAAGGTATATCGTAACCAACTACGCAAAAATATAGAAAGGAAAATTATTTTTTCCTTATTCGTGGAAGGCGTGCATCTTTCTCTTTCTGTTTAATTAAATGCAAAATATCCTCTTTTAACTGAGCAAGGTGCAGAAAAAAAAATCATCTTTTAATTGAGCTATTGCTTTTTGTTTTTACTCATAAAATCGTATGCTATTGCTTGAGTTCAACACCACTAGAATATTGATGTAGAAATTGTATGCTGTAGAAGATGCATCTTGTATGTTCATGATAAAATATGTTTCTTTATTTGGGATGTCACAGTGAAAAAACATGTGATCATGTTGTAGTGGTAAACCGATTTTGGATTGCTAAATAACCTGAGTTTAAAGACACTCATTGCATTCTATCATGTAGTCATACAAATATGAATTTATTGCTTAGAATCTATTTGAATATTTGAAGAAAATATTCATCTTTGAAATACATATCCCCTTAAAATTTAGTCTAAATCTTTCAATAGGTCCATGATATCTCATGTTAATCAATAAAAATGTCACAATAAAAAAGAATATAATGGTCGCTTTTTATAATAACAAATACTCGGTTGCTTAATAAGTCAATGTTTCACCAACCAAGCAAATTAAAAGCACTTATGTTGTGCAAGTAATTTTCTTATTTATTGGAGAATGATATCTTGACTTGATCGTTTGCCGTCCCAAAAGATAAAAAAGCCTTTCATTTGTTCATTCCATTAGGTTTCTTAATGTTAAACCAGACTCAAATAAACCTAATTAGAAAACTGCTATTATGTTTGGTTCCACTATATGTACTTTAAAACTGATTTTCTTGAAGCAAAGTTATGAAAAAAATCAGTGATAACATGCTTTATAAAATGATACGTTATGAATATGTAGATAAAATGTAAAATGAACTTCCATTTCTCTTTAACAAATAAAAGCACATCGTTTTTTTCCTTGCCTTGACAATGATTTCAGACCTAAGAAGTGATTCAACAACTTGGACTTAAAAGTTAGTTGAAAATTATGAAATATGAGATAAAGAAATATCTTTCTACCTTTAATGGCAGGGCCGGTAGACACACCTAATGTTCTTACACCCACTTAACCAATACCACCAAATTAATAGTACTGTTTAATAGAACAAATATAACTACTTTGTTACTTATGTGATACAGCTTTAATGCACCATTTCTTAGTCATGTAGCATTTAAAACAGTAAAACTCAGATAACCCAGTTCTGAATTAAGAAAATTCTATTGTTTTTTTTTTCAGTACTCTACACTTTTATATAAAGTAGGCATCCCAATTTATATACATATTGAATTTATTATCAAGATGTTTCTCTTTTGAATTGAGACAATATACGAATGCTTTCCATATTTATATTATTAATAAGAGAAAAAATTATCCAACCAGTTTTCATCTTTTCTCATATTTTAATTTTTAATAGCGTTAATAATTGTAATATTTTAGTCTCACAAAATAAATATAAGTTTTAGAAAATTGCTACTCTTCTAACCATATTAAATAATATCATTATTAGCAGAAGATGACAATAAATTTCTAAATCAGTGAAAAATACCTATTCTCTGTACATTTGGGAAAAATGTTAAAAAGAATAGAGACATTTATTTTTTCTTAATTTTATATATTCATGAACTTCTAATACAATGACAAACAGATTAGCATGTAGTACTTTATCATATTTATATAATGTTATTTATGTAAACTGTATATCTCAAATTTAGATTTGAACTGTACAAAATGGAAAAAAGAATATTAGAAATTAATACAAGCTACTCAGAACTAAGAACATTATAATATGGAATGGTCAGATCAAAATCCAAAACATTGTCTTTATTTTTCTCTCCAAAACATTGTTTAAATAATTTGGAGCTATGGGGAAATGATTTAAACCCACTCTATTCATATAGCCTGTAAAAAGATTATGAATTTCTGTTAGGAACGTCTTCAAGTTTTTTTAATATATGTATAAGCGAATGTTATATTTTAATATAATATTTTCTTTTTCTTAAAAAAAGAATATATTATAAATAAGTAATAAAGGGGAAAGAAATCAGGACAGCTTTAAATACGCTGATTTCTTCTTTATCTTTCTCTCTGTCTTCTGTCTGCACACAAAATCGTGTTCAAGAGTTAGGGTTTTCAGGAGAAAACTTGGATCAAGAAATATGCAAGAAGCAGCGTTAGGTATGATCGGAGGAGAGGGAGACGCAGTTGTGGTGGCGGAGCAAAATAGACAGATGAAAGGAGAGATTGCGACACATCCCATGTACGAGCAGTTATTGGCGGCACATGTCTCATGTCTTAGAGTAGCCACTCCCATCGACCAGCTTCCGACCATTGAAGCTCAGCTTTCTCACTCTCATCATCTTCTCCGATCTTATGCTTCAACTGCCGTTGGATTCTCGCATCATGATCGTCACGAGCTCGACAATTTCTTGGTACGTTGATTAATGATTATACTAATTGTTGTACAAACTAGCTAGTGTGTTGTATTATTACTTGTTTTATTTAATTATTACTTGTTTTGGTCTTTGTTTTTGATTGAAAGATTGATTTATGATGGACCAAAAACAATTATAACATGATTTTTATGTTTTTTCTATGATTTAGTGATTTACTTTTACAGAATTTAGACTTGGTTTATTTTCATGGAAATTTTTGTGTCATCATAAAATGTCTTAATGATTGCTAGTGGACTAACTATGAGTGAAGTTATAAATTTAATCAATATTGTGTAATTATATTTTCAAAATTATGTTTTATAATTGTTTTGTGGATTATTTTACAAGACTTTTTTGAATTCAATCTGAATGTGTGGATGATGTTATTAGAAATTTGAATTTTGTCAATTTATCATGGAAATTTATGTATCTTCATAAAATTTCCACATATATTATACACACACGCATATAGGTCTATGATCTATCTTGTATAGGTTGCATTCTGTGGTACGCTGATTATGTGCTAAATTCATTTAGATTGAGTTAAATGTAAAATATCATTTTCGAAATTAAATTGAAATTGTCTATTTAAGCTTCGTTTTTTTCATGTTGGTTGAATCCCGTGATTTCTACTCCATACTAAAATTTGCAACTGCATTAAAGTGGAATTGATATCTCAACTACAGTTTTGGAAGTAATCTGCTATTATTAAAAAAATAGAAATTACTTTTATTTACTAAAATCGGGTAGAAAACCGGACTAAAATAATGATTTAAGCGCTCAAACACACACCACACCAAATGCACATACATTATTAATATATATATATATATATATATATATTTTTTTTGGTACAAATGTTAAAGTATATACATATACAGTATATCTGTATATGGAAATGGTTATTTAATTTAAAGGACCTGAATGACTACGTTAGTATTATTAAATATATGTTGGTATAAATAATACAAAATTTTTGAAACAGGCACAATATGTGATGGTGTTGTGTAGCTTCAAAGAACAGCTGCAACAACACGTGAGGGTTCATGCCGTCGAAGCTGTGATGGCTTGCCGTGAAATCGAGAACAACCTCCACTCTCTCACAGGTTCTTTTCTCCTTCATTTTCCATTTATATATGTGACTACTTTATAAAAAATTAGAAACAATATATCCATTTCCAATAGTTAGTATCATGTTATACAAACCATGAAGGTGGTACCAAATACAATAATAATTAAACTTAATTCTTTGTAGAAAAACAGGCCATTTAAAACAAATAATTGAGTTAGGTAACTAAAGATTCTTGCTGATCATACCAAATATGAACAACCGGTAGACATAAAACTTACATATTAATTAAAATATATGTGTCGGAAGATGATCATGAAGAATATAGCTTTCACAATTAAATAGAAGATATGGATATAATGTGTGCTTAACTTTATATGATTATTCTAAAGATGTAAATATTCCAAGAGGCAACAGCTCCAAAGCCTTGAAGATATATAGACGTTAGAATCATTAGCTTTTTCTATACATGATAAAAATAAGGAAAACAAACTAAAGACTACTTGTCTATTGTATGTTTTTTCCTCATGAGAATTGTATACTTCAACATGCGCAACCATCTAAGTAGTCATATTTTTAATTATACACACTCACTTGTACATGCATGTATACACATTTGATGTGGCTTGTTTCAAGCTAAAGTGCTTTTGGGCTTAATCCGTATAAATCTACTAGTTGGACTGATGTAGTAGCATTTCGTTTGAACATTCTCTATTCCCGTAGGAGCGACATTAGGAGAAGGGTCCGGTGCGACGATGTCTGAAGATGAGGAAGATCTTCAAATGGATTTCTCATCCGATAATTCCGGAGTTGATTTTAGCGGCGGACACGACATGACAGGATTTGGTCCATTGCTTCCGACTGAATCTGAAAGATCTCTTATGGAAAGAGTCAGACAAGAACTTAAACTCGAACTCAAACAGGTAAGTTATATGTTATGAGTCGCAATAATATATAGTAATATGTTTATGTTTTCTTTTTTTATGGAACACGTTTATTTTCAATTTATTGATTGTTTCTAATTAAATTTGTTATTCGTATTTGGATAAGGGTTTTAAATCGAGAATTGAAGATGTAAGAGAAGAGATAATGAGGAAAAGAAGGGCTGGAAAATTGCCTGGGGACACAACCACAGTCTTGAAAAATTGGTGGCAGCAACATTGCAAGTGGCCTTACCCTACTGTGAGTACTAGACATCTTTTTATACAAACCAACAAACATATATGGGTCCAATTATTTGTTTGCATTTGCATTTACGTTTTCATGTAACGTAAACGCAAAGAAGCAATCGAGCTCAATTTGGATTTATACTCAACGCATGCAGTGTTGTCTTTTTCTTAATAAAACCCTCATATGCATTAGCATAATAATACAAAACAAAAATAGAGATTGAGAACTATAATATGTAACTAAATGAAAAGTTTATAATGTAAAAACGATGTGAATTGAACAGGAAGATGACAAGGCAAAATTGGTGGAGGAGACCGGATTACAGTTGAAGCAAATCAACAATTGGTTCATTAATCAACGCAAGAGGAATTGGCACAGCAACTCTCACTCCCTCACTTCCTTGAAGTCTAAGCGCAAACACTAATCTCTTGTTACTTTGTAGTATATACCTGCCACTACATTTTCATACTAATTACATTACTTTACCATGCATGCATGATATATGCAGACTCATGTTATTTGGGTAATAACGAGGTATGTTCATTAATATCATGTACTTACTTAGCTTATTGCATCCCAACCACTACATTTTATAATAATATGTATATTTATAAAATCAACCAAAAATTAAGGCACCAGAACAATAACCTCCGGCTGGTAATCAACGCCGGAGAAACAGTGAAAAACAGAAATAGATTGGGCATATTTCTAAAGCACAAAGAGAGTAATAAGAGAAAAAGAGAGGAAGGGAAAAGATTACAAGCATAGGGGACAAGAAACCAACTCTAATACCATATTAAATTAGATGAATATTTTAACCTAAAATCAATTATGATAATTGAATTGAGCCATCTATCTTATATACTAGTTACTATTTATTTTAATTTCTGATGTGGGATATTTGTCATTAATACTAACGCCATCATCGCCCAACGGTCAACCGACCCCTCTAAGCTATCCCCAAACCACTGAATCTTGAGAGACTCCATGATGCCATCAACATAAGAGTAGGATTAACGGTGAAACCCTTAGTGGGGCCGCGAACAGTGCAAAAACCCCTTGATAATCGGTTTTTATTTGGTGACTTTAGGAACTGATTTTTGGGTTTTTGGACCTCCTTCCCATCTCCTAAGAAATCCACTCACCCTTACCGTTAATCCTGCTTTAAGATTGCTGAAACTCCAAGCACCAGGAGCACTGCCATGGAAGAGTTGCCGCATGAAACCGAAGACCACACCTCTAAGCCACAGAGAATCCAGACGCTCATCTCTGCAACCGCCAGCTAAAGATCTATTCGTTACATCAGAAGCATGGCTCACCAACGGCGGCGGAAAATACAAGATAATAAATATGGAAAATGTGTCTTTTGCTCTCTTTTTTTTCCACTCAAATGCTTGATGAGTCCCCGACCACTACATGATTTGTGCTTTGAGTCTTTACTTGCTGTTACCGTAATACATCTTCTTACACTTCTTTTTTTTTGCTGTGTACTCCAAAATATATTGTGGTAACCGGAGTCGTTGTGGATTGGTTTAAACGTATTATATCATATATGATAATATGAACAAAATGTTCCGAACCATTAATTAGTTCTTTTTTTAAATATATTTACTAACCACACGTTAATAGTCCGGTAATATATTGCGTTCCGTACTGACTCTAAGGGTTGTGGATTCGAATTTGTTGTATTCAGATTACCTTAGCGTATGGCTAGACAACATAGATATATAATTTCTCTTGTGAGCAACCGTGTTTGGCTGACATTAGTGGTCAGATCCTGGGGATTAGTGCTCATCTTCTTCCTCCTCCCTGGCAATGAATTAGTTTAATCTTAGTTCAGATCTATTCGTACTTTACTTGCAGACTCATGTGCATTGTTAATACTGTAATGCTGACTTTATAAAAGTGACCGTTATTTACATTTTTCTTTCGGGTTCTTTTTCAAGAGTTCACATGCTAATCAATGAAAATTTGATTTACTTTAATTAAATAATTATTACTAAGATATGGACTTTTATATTGATATCCTTGACAATCTTTTCCTTAAGCCAAAACTGCGCAAATCTTTGGTTTAGGGAATATTTGGCTACATGGGCGGTCAATTTGAGTTGTAGATCTAAAAAGAAACTTTTTGAAGTAAAAATGAATCTCTCGAGGCTGAGATTTGGATCTTAGCAAAAACATTAAATGAGTCCATCACTTGTCCACTACGATTCAGACAGAAGATCCGATCTGTTTATAATATATAGAAAAGTATACCTAGCTCATGAGCTATAGCCCAATTGTTTATAATTTACTTAATCTCAGACTGGCATGATTGGTGCTAATTAATTGTTGAGAACATGTTTTCTTTAGTTAATCACTTATGCAAGCCTGAGTCAAATCCAGACTAATCTCTAATCAGAGGTACAACATAAAGATGTATGTTTTCTTCGAATATTCAAAAAAAAATTTAAACAATAAATTCACATCTGCGTAACCACACAATAAAATGTAACGGAGTGTCTCTAAATCTAAATTGCTTAGCAATGTAAATTCACTTACCACTAAACTATTATTGCCTGTTTTTGTCGGCAAAAAGTTCAAACTAATTAACTGAACTAGAGGGTTATCCTACATATTTTCAATAGAAATGTTTGGTATTTAAGGGATCGAGAGTTTTTGTACATTGACAGTTTTATATGCTTGATGTGTTAAATATCCCATAGATTTATGTGTTTCAGTGTCAAATCAATAACAATAAATAATAAATAGGGTTTTTTGCCAAAACT
>CAJHQP010011644.1:0-14566 GCA_905132765.1 Moricandia arvensis
AGTATCGTACACTAAGTAGCATCAGAATTAATTTCTCTAGTTAACATATTTTTACAAACTATATACACAAAATTAGTTAGAGATTTTGGTATATTTAAAGTATATGTAAATATTTTAAACAAGGTGATATAAATATATAATTAAAATAGTATGTATTAATAACTATATACTATAATGTATGAAATATTTTTTGTATAAATTGTCATTTGACATCTACTCACTAAAACTATAATCTAATTTGATATAGTTAAACCAAATAAAAAATGAGGATAAGAAGAGTATATTTATGTAATTTTTCAATATAAAAATAATAATGTCCAACTCTACATTAAGATTTATTTTAAAATAAAAAAGTTATATTTGAAATTCTTATTTCTACGCATTACGTAGGATACCTCCTAGTAGATTAATAACATCCATGAAATTGAGATACATTTGTGAGGAAAAATAATAACATGTGATGTAGGGTGTATTCTTTTGGTTGAATTAGAGTGAAATTAATAGCGTAAAATTGTTTCTCTCATTTACTCTATTTTTCTACGATAGGCGTGAAAGTGAGAAGAACAATAGTTACTCCATTTTAATTAAACTATTTTTTTTATCTTTTTTTATTGTTTGAGAGTAAAAAATTTACCTTCTTATTTGAAGTTGAACTTAGAATAATTAAATATAAATAAATAAAATAATTTTATATATGTTCATTTTTTGTTTATTTACTATTATAGTTTATGGTAGAGTAAATTTATGCAGATTCTTTGTTGGTACTACAAAACAAGAATTAAGTAATAGATGAGCAGAGACAAGGATCAAAAGTAGTTATTTATTGATCAAAGGAGCATGGGCTACATGTTTTTCGATGATAAACCCTTGTTATAGTTGCACAGCTCTATATTTCTAGTTTAGAATAGTCGATCCATTTTTCTATGGTTTAGGTCCCCTTATATATGTTGTTTGTAGTCGATAAGGTAAGTTAAATCTTTCAATATTCTGAAAAATATGGAAGAGTTTTTCTTTAGTAAGAAGTTTTTTGTTTTTACTCCAAGCCACAAATGGCGCCGGTCCGAAGCCAGGATTTCACTATGAAGGGATTGAAGAGCGTTGTCGCGCTCAGAAGCATGAGTGATGGCTTCCTAGATTATCTATCCCCAACAGTTTGCCCCTTACCTTTTGATCTAATAGGTGAAGTCGGGAGATAATATGTGCACTTTGGTTGAACGGAGTCATTCCTTCGCATCAAGGATTATCATAAGTAGGGATATCACTTCTTTAGTAGCCTTTCTGGGTTGTTCCGGCATGTAACATATATGAACCCAATATTAGATATTCGCTTACGATTAGCGAGGGATGATTGTTCTCATAAGAGTTTCTAGGCTCATGTCCTAATGAGATTGGGGTAATCTCGAAGGGTTTGTGATCTTATACTCACATTTCAGTGAATGACGAGACTTGTTTCTTAGCACGGGGCCTTGGAGGCACGTAGCATTTTAGTGCTCAGATTTGAAAGGCACGTAGCCAGATCAAGTAAAGGGATTGTCGACGTACTACAATGGGTACTTTATTTCCCTATTTTAGTCGATGGATCCCGAACTGAGCTAGGAATTAAGTAGTATGATCCAAATGGAAACAAGTTTTGCTTCGTAGATTACGTAGGATGGGTCGGAGTTTGACGTAGGATTTTCGCCATGCTTGGAAACATGAATCACTAGACTGGATCAGGGATTTCCAAGCTTAGAGGCTGGAACATTGATAATAAAGAGGGAATTTTTCCTTTAGCAGGGGATTTCGGCCTCACACTTTAACACCTTACTAGATCTTGACCCGCCCCAACTGGGCGGGTGTTTTCTTTGATAATAATAATTATCAATTTGTACTTAATTATAAAATATTGGATTTTATAAAGCATGATCAAAGTTTTTTGCTATCATATGATTGTTATTGTATTTAATGCACTTGGAACACCATGAAAAAAATGAATACTTTAGTATATATGTTTTTCTCATTGTATATTTGAAATAACTTTTAAAATATATAAAATATATTTAGCATTCTGCTTTTCATTTGTATTTCTAAATTAGAAGGCCATATTAAAATTTCTTAAAACCATAACTATGTTTTATATGATTTGTTATTTATAATAAATCAAACCATAAAATGCATCATAAATTAATTTATTTGGACATTAGATTTATACAAAAAAATGTAAATGTTAACTATTTACATAAGTGGGTTATAGAATTATAATATTAAATTGTATATTACCTAGAATCTGGCCATGTTTATAATTTTTTTAACACATCCATTAGGCCCACTTAATACTCAGTGAATTTTTTTTTTTAATGTAATTTAGTAAATAAAAAAGAATAAACATCTTTTTGCTTTCTTTTTACCTTCGAGATAGATCCTATCTGTACATTTCCCTTATCTCTTTCAGCTTGTCTCGTGAGATTCGATCAAAAAACCTAATTCGATGAAATATCTGAACTGCTTTGATTTCATGGATCGCATGTTCAATCTATTGTAGACACTATCGAACAATTCAATAAAAGGTTAGGTTTTTATCATTTGTTTCATCTAATTAGAACTTGACCCGCGCCCCTGCGCGGGGGTGTTTGATTTAATTTGTGTTCAACATAAACTTATAAATCGTTAATTTTATAAAAATTCTATGTATATATTTTTATATTTGTAATTTACATATAGAGTAGAATATTTATATTATAATATAGATTGTTGATAATATGTTTTTATTTGTAAATAATATTATATTAAAAATGTATAACTTGATGCAATTTGATGTAATTTTATTATTCATATATTAACTTGTTGTTTTTTTAATTTATTTAGAAATGAAACAACATACTAAAATTTTTAATAGTCAATAATAAATATCGATTTGGTTAAATAAGTTTTGGAATTGTAATTATTTAATTTAAATTTATTTTAAACAGAATCTGTAAATAAAAAGAAATATAAAAAGGAAGTATTTAATTTATTGTAAATACAAAGGCTAAGTTTGTAAATAAAAGGAAGTATTTTTTATACTGCTATCAATGTATCCAAACAACTATTTTTTTTAACTTTGGCTATTCTTATATCCAAACAAAATCTTAAAGTACTTCTACTTTAATAATATAGATTTATTTAGAAATGAAACAACATACTAAATTTTTTAATAGTCAATATATAAATATCGATTTGGTTAAATAAGTTTTGGAATTGTAATTATTTAATTTAATTTATTTTAAACAGAATCTGTAAAAAAAAGAAATATAAAAGGAAATATTTAATTTAGTATATATGCAAAAACTAAGTTTGTAAATAAAAGGAAGTATTTTTTTATACTGCTATCCATGTATCCAAAAAAACTATCTTTTTAACTTTGCTATTCTTATATCCAAACAAAATCCTAAGTACTTCTACTTTAATAATATAGATTTTAAACAGAATCATCTGTAAATAAAAAGAAATATAAAAGGAAGTATTTAATTTAGTATATATGCAAAGGCTAAGTTTGTAAATAAAGGAAGTATTTTTTTATACTGATATCCATGTATCCAAACAACTATCTTTTTTAACTTTGCTATTCTTATATCCAAACAAAATCCTAAAGTACTTCTACTTTAATAATATAGATGTATTTTCTTTCCTCATATTCAGGAAACGTTGATTTTTGGATCCAAGGAGATCTCCTTTTTCTTGGGCGGCTTCTTCGAGAAGATAACAACTCTCGTGCTTATTTCTTTTATATACTCTCTCCCTTTCCTTATGTCTTTTACGTTTTTAGTGTGCTCTCTACAGCTCTCGTCGTCTTCTTTAACCTTTAGATCCACCTTCATTCTTCTTTCTTCAGGTATACTTCATGATTTTTTCTTTTAAGGTTAGTTAGGGTTACTTTTTCTATTATTTATGTACATATTCATAGATTAGGGAACCCTTTGATTCAAAACCTCCCATATTCTGGTCAAGGGCGAAGAACATGTCGAAACAAATATCGACTCCCTTTTCTTTGGTAGATGATAAGGTTAAATTGAAGAAAAAACTCAGTCCATACATCTTGGGATCTTATAGTTTCATCAGATCCCTCTGTTGATCCTAACAGAGATGTTTATAACCTGAAACCGATAGCATATTCTATTGAGATGCTTCCCATGGTGAGACCTCCCTAAGTGATCGATGAAGACAATATCATGGATTGGAGGACAAAA
The DNA here is from genome assembly GCA_905132765.1 of Moricandia arvensis. Taxonomy (NCBI): domain Eukaryota; kingdom Viridiplantae; phylum Streptophyta; class Magnoliopsida; order Brassicales; family Brassicaceae; genus Moricandia; species Moricandia arvensis. Next base: position 4,206 of record CAJHQP010011644.1, read on the forward strand.
TACTCCCTTCTTATCTCGATTAACGTTCGTATTCCAAACCCGTCAGAGTGTGCTTCCAACTTCAGAGTGGAAGAGGTAACGATCTATGAGATGTTTTTGAATTTTGTTTCAGACAAAAAATATTGGCTTTAATTGCTACTATGTGTGATTTCTTTGGGATTCCTATCGACTGGAAAAATATATGTTTTTATGGCCCTACCAAGCTTTTCTACTTTCTTGTGTGTTTATAGGTAGGTGCAAACTATAGATGCCTTTGATTTTACATGCTCATGATCTCACATGTTTGTGGCCTTTGGCAGGTGCTTCACATCCTCTCATTGTTGAAGGTGAGAGGGTTGTTCTTCGAGCATGGAGCCTTCCTATTGAAGGTTGGCAAGTTCTTTACCTAGTTAGGAAAATAGGCTTTGGAACACGGGAAATTTTGGAGTAAACCTTTATCTTGGTATGTTACCATTTTGTCGAGGGCAGGTTTCTCACATCCCGTTCTACTTATGTTAAGGGAATATGTCTGGAAGTACAAGAGTTGACGCCTTGGTGGCTTATCGAAAGGCTGTGAAGTGGTTTCGGCTACGAAGGGGTCCAATAACAGGACGGTCTTTGAGGACGAAGTGATGATCACTGAGAGTTTTTCCAGAAACAAACGCAGACCCGTTGTAAAGTGGAGCCAGAATCGGCTAGTAAGGGAAAAAAGTTGAAGGTTTCAGGTATGAAAAACCAGGTCCACGTAGAAATCTCCAGATAGTTCCTATTCTCCTACTGGTTTGTTGAAGGTTTTGGCGAATATGAACACCAAGGCTTTTCCTCAAGATCAGGCTCTTCTACCGGAGGGCTCTCCTTCCGAAGTAATTCAGGGTTTTCAAGGTTATCTTCTCAAGGTAATTGTGTGATACTATCCTACTTTTTACATTCCTGATTTCTTTATCTGAATGGTTGTTTCCTTTTCGCAGGTCATGTCTCATCTTTATCTCTATGGAGAGCGAAATGAAGGTCTAGAACCAGACTATTGATCGAGAAGAGCCGAAATATTTGAGTCGTCAACTGCTGGAGGAGAAGCATATGTTTATTTTAATGGAGAATGAGATTCACAACCTCATGCACGAAATTAAGACCTAGGATGATTCCAAAATCATGGCGGTTACTAAGGCGGCCGCTTAGAGGCGGGAGAAGGAAGAATTAACAGTGGAGATTGACAGTCTTGAGGCTGCATCTGAGACCTTTTCTGATGAGACAGTCATTATGGTGAATGGTGCCAAGTTTATCACTTGCTAGGAGCTGATAAGGAATGGTTGAATCGGTAGACATGCACTTGGGATCTGGCGGCAGAATTGGTGCAATATAAGGTGATGATGGCGGCATAGTCCAAGCTCAAGGGTTTGGAGCCTCCATCCTTTGAAGACGAACCTGAGATCCCAAATGCTTCTAAAACAGAGGTTGATCCATCAGAAAATCTTGGTAACTCCTTTCTTAAGCTTAGCTTCCTTATTTTTGTTATATTATTATTGAATTCACAATTGGAATTGGTGCCTTTATGAACTCTGTTTTGGTACTTCATGGTCTTTGATCAAGACTTTTGTGTTAATTCCTTCATGCTTTTCGCTTATTATTGCCCCCATGAACTTCTAGATATTTCTTGCTAGGCTTTATCTTTGAAGCCTACATTACGAGAGATAACTTGGCAATATCTTCTCCTGAGAACTCTGAGTCGGGACATGCAGTAGCTATAGAACTCTATAGGTTTCCTCCTCAAACTCGAAATATTTGAGGGGTCTTGATCCCTGCGAATCTTAATATCAAGTTTTTGGGAACCCGAAGGTTGATGGGAATGGTTTATTAGAACCCGAGAAATATCGGATCTTATACTTAGGCACCCAGAACTAACATGGCCAATGGTTTCGATTCCTAAGGATTTTTTGGGCTTAAGACTATCGAACCCAGAAGTTCAAATAAGTAGCTTCTCAGACCCCTGAGAGTCTGGGTATTTGGTCTATGGGAACCAGAGGTCGAACAAAATAACATAGCGGATCCTAGGGGATATGTGATTTCTACCCTTAAAAGCCTAGAAGTTCTAAGGAGTTAAAGCCTGGTCTGCAGAGGAAAATTCGCACTTACTTCTTTAGACCTGAAGGTTGTTATAGCTTTTGTAGAGTATTAGCCCGAAGGTTGCTTCAACTATTTAAACTCAGGGTTTATGTTGTTGTGTTTTTATATGAACCCAACGGTTCTCTTATTTTTGATCTTAAACTCGGAGGTTGTTTTCTTTGATATCGTATTCTGCCTCCTGGAGGTTGGCTACTGCTGATATCAGTTTAGATGTTGTACTTTGCTTCATGTAGGTAAGCCACTATCAGACATTGGTCACATGCTAGTGTGACTCGACCTTGATAAGGGTGAGGTAAGCACCAGTCTTAGCGATCAGTGCTGGTGGAAGTCCATCTGGGATGGTGACTCAAGCAACAGTCTTACTACTTTCCACGTCTGGATAGGAAGAAAATTAGGGTGCTATTGTGGTTAGGACTTTGCACAATGTTCTCCATGTATAAACCATAGGGTTTGTTTACTATACTTTGTAAGCGTACTTCATGCTTCATGCGTTTTATTTAACCCTTATCGTTTCTATGAAGGAATATGCACATTTCATATGATGGGTTCCTCATAGGTTTTGGCATGTGGCCTTTATGCAAAAATTAGGTATATTTGACAGCATACTCAGGCTTGCACATGCCTATTCATGTTTTAGTCATATACCATTTGCATCATTTTCGGGGGTGTCCCACTTGTATGCAAGGATGTAGGGTTTGCCATGATCAGGAGCCTATCAAGGCTCGATCCATCTCATTTTCCCCTTAAGTAAGTTGGTTCTCCTACTGATTTTAGTCGAAATAACTCATAGTTTTATTTATATAAAATTAGTATGTACACATAGAGCATAAATTTTAGGAGCTAAGTAGGAAACAAAAGTACTTAAATATTAGCAGTAAGGCCGTAGAAAACGTAATCTTGAGATCTATTTTAAAATCATAGGTTTTGAGATACATGGCATTCCAACTATTAGGTTGAATCTTGTCGTACTTGTCTTGCAGTTTACAGGCTTCCGCCCGCACATCGATTATCTTGTATGGTCCTTCCCATCTAAGAGCTAACTTTCCTGCTGACTTGTCCTTGGTATTGTCGAATACTCATCGAAGTACTCAATCCCCTTGCTGAAAGGTTCTAGTTCGAAAACTTTTGTTGTAGCTTCTGGCGATCTCCTGTTGGTAGCATCAGATTTATTTTGGTCGTTTCTCTATTTTCATCTAGTAGATCGAGGTCCAGATTCATCATCTTTTCCTTCTCCTCTTAGAGAGAGGCTTAGAGATGGCCATTTTTACTTGTACTTTAGTCTGGAGTAGTTCTTCCATGCCATAAAACAGAGAATATAGTGTTTCATGGTAGCTACTTTAGTTGTGGTTCGGTTCCATAGGACACCTGACAGCTCCTCCACCCAACTTTCTCTAGACAATTTTTTAGCATGTTGATTACCGTTCTATTGGTATATTCCGCTTGTCCATTGGATTGAGTATGCTTTGGCGTGGCTAAGGTTACCTTTAGCCACAATGTTATGGCTTGTGAACTGTGGTCCATTTTCGGTGACAATTTTTTGTGGGAACCTTAACCTAGATATCGCGTTGGCCCAAAGGAAATTTCTAACTTGGGTGTATGTTATCTTGCTCGATGCTTCTGCTTCCACCAGTTTGGGAGGTAGTCAGCTACAACAAGAAGTAAGACTTCTTACACTAGTGTTATTTGTAGTTATTTCGTCATATCCGTATCCCAATTTTTGAATGGTCAGGGAGAGCTTATGGATTTCCAATTTTCTGAGGGAAGCTTGGAGATTTGAGCGTGTTTTTTCATTGGTCACAATACTTTGTTCGTTGGATTGCATTTTCTGCAATTGTAGGTCAGTAGTACCCTGCTCTCTTAACCTGAAGCACTAGGCTGCGACCGTTGGAATGAGAACTACACTCCCCTTCGTGCAGCTCTTACAATATCAGTTTGGCATGCCTTGGCGTGATGCATCGTAGGGATCGAAGAATGATCTCCTACATAGTTTACCATATGAGAGATAGTATTGGCCGTTTATTTTTAATTCTCAATGCTTTCCTTGTAGTAGTTGGGGCAGATCATCTTTCTCTAAGTACTTCGATGATAGGAGTCATCTAGGTATATCCTTCTTCAATAGTTGAAATCCCTGATGGTGCAGTTTCCTCCTTCGTGCTGGCCACTAGAGCACAAGCAAGGGGATACTCATCTGACTCTTGGTTTCTAGGACGAATTTGAGATTGGCCAAGGCGTCGACCTGTGAATTTTGTTCTCTGAGGATCTAGATGAATTTGCAACTCTTGAAAATGTCGATCAGACGTTTGGCTATCTCTAAATATTTAGCCATCCTGGTGTATTTTTTATGATCTCCCCATTTGATTGGTCGACGATCAATTGCCAGTCACTGACGACCTGGATATTTTTTGCTTTCATCTGCTTGGTGAGGGTGAGTCATTCTATCAAAGCCTCATTCTCGCTTTCATTGTTAGTCCTTTAAAATTGCATCTTACGTTTCTTGATGACGTGTCTCTTGCGGGGAGGTGAGTACAATGCCTACTTCTACCCCCTCTCACGTTGCTAGATTCATTGAAATGTAGGATCCATTACCCTGCGTGGTTATCATCTTTGCGGATGCTTATTTCTTGTTCTACAGCAGGGGACATGGATAGGGATAATTCAGCCACGAATTTTGAGAGTACATGTGACTAGATGGCTGTGGCAGGTTTGAACACTGCGTCGCATTCTTTGAGTTATACTGCCCATTTTTCAATTGACATGATACTTTCGTCTTGTGAAGTATGGATTTGATGGGTAGCGATGTTTCTATGATGAATTGATGAGCTTGAAAGTAGGGACGTAGTTTTCGGGCTGCTATGACCAATGCTAGGGACAGCTTTTTGTGGTGACTTTATCATATTTCCATTTCAATGAGTTACTTGCTGGCGTAGTATACCGGATATTGCATGCTTCCTTCCTCTCGTACCATGAAGGCACTCACTACATGCTTGGATACCGCTAAGTAGAGTAGCAATATTTCTTCATTCTGGGGCTTGGATAGTAGAGGATGCATGTTCAGGTACTCATTAGTTTTATGAGAGAGTTATCACACATTTCATCCCATTTGAAATCCTTTGGATTCTTTACAAAAGAATCATATTGATTTGATAGCCAAGAGATGAACCTACTAAAGCTGCCAACCTTACTGTTAGTTTGTGTACGTCCTTCGGGCTTTTTGGTGAGGGAATCATGTGGATTGCTCTTATTTTCTTTGGGTTTGATTTTATGCCAGATGCATGAACATGTACCGCTAGGAAATTGCCATAAATTACTTCAAATGAGAACTTAACCGGGTTGAGCTTCATGATGTACTTCCTTAGCATGGAGAATGTCTGCTTGAGATAAGCTATATGATCTTCTGCTTCAAGTGATTTAATGAGCATGTTGTTTATGTATAGTTCATGGTTTGGACTATATGTTCTGCTAACATCATGCTTACCAGTCTTTGGTAGGTGGAGCCGACATTCTTCAGGCCAAAAAGCATAAATACTTGTAGCAGTAGATGCCCGTAGATGTCATGAATAACGCTTTCTCTTGTTATTCTAGGTGAATTAGTATCTGGTTGTCGGAGAAGACATTCATGAAGCTCATCAGCTGATGTCTTGTTGTTTCATCGACTAACTAGTCAATATGATGTGGAGGAAATGGATTCTTTGGGTATGACTTGTTAATGTTAGTAAAGTCTATGCAAACTCACCATTTACCATTCTTCTGTCGGACCATTGCTGCCAGCCATTCCAGGTATCGTACTTCTCTAATGAATCTGGAATTTAATAGATTATTGACTTTGTCCGTTGATGATAGCATCCCATTTTGGAGTGAATTTCCTCATTTCCTGCCTTACTGGATGGCGTAGAGGGTGGACTTGTATTTTATTCATGGTGTTTTCCATGTATATTCTTGACATATCTACGTGATACCAGGCGAAGCACTCAGAGTTAGACTGGAGAAAGTATGTTAATATCTGCCTCAGAACCTTCATCGAGCCCACTCTGAGATTCTTTCTAAAATATCCCTCGATCAAATGTACCTCGTTGAGCTCTAATAACCTTTGGATCTTCTGTATGCAGAACTAGGGGTCTTCGTTGTAATTGCTATAAGGTCTTGATCTTTCCTTTGGGAGTTGTCTAGTAGCTGGAACAAAAAAAATTATGATCTCCTTTAATTTCATTGATGTCCTAGGGAGTTGGGAATTTGACTACCTGGTGGAGACTAGAAGGGACGGCTACCATGTCGTGAATTCAGTGACATCCCATTATCATGTTCTAAGATGAGGCGCAGTCGATTATCATGAACTTTGTAGACATGTTTAATCCTTCTATGCAGACATGAAGCGTAACCTCTCCTATCGTTTGCTTGACCTTTCTGACCCTATAAGTGTCGTGACTTTCCGGGACATGGCGTATTTTTGAAGTCCTAACTTGTTGTAGGCAGCTAGGGAAATGATGTTAGTGGAGCTCCCGTTGTCCACTATTATCCTCTTCACCAAAAATTCGCCACCATGAGAGATACAACTAAGGCATCATGGTGGGGAGCCATGACGTTCCCATGCTCCTTCATTGTGAATTTTATTTCATCAGTTCCAAGAAACAACCATTTTGGGTTCCTAGTTTCTTGTATGTTCTTGGTGTTCCTGGTGCTTTTATTGGAAGTTGCATGCGTGATTCCACATACCTCAGAGCCACCATATATCACATTGATTACCCTATCGTGTTAAGGTGCTGCGATAGGAGTAGTTCTGGCCAGTTGATTGTTCTCCTCCTTGCTGAGGAGATTCTTAATTTTGTTAGAAAGGAGTTCTCGGAGGTATCCCTTCTTTAGTAACTCATTGAATTTCATCTGTAATGAGATGCAGTCCTCCATTTTTTTGATTGTGGTCATTGTGGGAATTCACACCATCTTGGGTTCCAGAATGTTTCTGGTGTTTTCATCTTCTGAGTCTACTTGAAAAGTGAGCCCAACTACCTCGAAAAGTTGACCAATTCTGGCTTTGAGATGGAGAGATTAGAGATATTTGGCCACATTGAAACTGCCATTCCTTCAGACTTTACAATAGGTCAATTTTGGTATCGACCACGGTTTCATGCCTCTTGCCTCTTTTCCAGGATTCTGATGGGGTTTCTCATCTTTGTTGTTTTTTTCGTTCCTTGTGCCCCTTGGTTCCTGCTGTTGAGAATATTTGAATCGACACTCTGAGCCTTCCTCCTACTTCACTTGTGCCCTTCTCAGGATAGTACGTCCTCCATGGTTATGAACAAATGCATGGTTAACTCCTTATATAGGTCCCCCATCGGGTAGTAGGCCTCTTTGAAGGCAGATCGATGTTGAGGGATTACATTTTTGGATGGATACCTTTCCTGGTTGAAGCGTGCTATATACCTACACAAGGGTCCAACTCGGTGTTGAAAGAAATTGTATATATCATCAACTATCTTCTCTAGGTTTCTACTAATTATGAATTGTTTCACGAACTGGTCGGTTAGGGTCGCAAAGGAATGTATCAATCTATTCGACAGATTAATATACTATTGTAATGTGGGTCCGGTCGGGGTTGAGCTGAAACCCTTGCACATGCTTCCCCTCAGTTCCTTCTGGATTTCTACAGTGATTACTTGTTGCTCTTGTATTGAGCCACATGGTCATCTGGAACATTTTGCTGTCATACATTCTCATGTTTCGGAATGAAAACTTTCCTTGTCATCTCCACTAGAGCGATCTCCTCCACAAAATGAGTGTTCGCGATAAGAACTGGTTGAAGCGTGCTATATACCCACACATGGTTTCAGCTCGGTGCTGAAAGAATTTGTATAGATCGTCAACTATCTTCTCTAGGTTTCTACTACTTATGAATTGTTCCACGAACTGGTCCGTTAGGGTCGCAAAGGAGTGTATTGATCTATTCGACAGGTTGATATACTATTGTACATGTGGGTCCAGTCGGGGTAGAGCTGAAACCTTTGCACATGACTTCCCTCAGTTCCTTCTGGATTCTATTGTAATAATTTGTTGCTCTTGTATTGAGCCACATAGTCATTTGGAACATTTTTCTTTATACATCTCATGTTTGGGAATGAGAACTTCCTTGTCATTTGTGTTCGCGTAAGAACTTGGAGAACTTCTTCATTGGAGGAAAGGCAACGAGTAACCCTATATATCCAGTGACTAAACAACTTCAAAAAATTTGGAGAAGACTTTTTCAAGGTAGGTAGTCGTCTGCTGCGACTTGCTTCCTGCATCACCATATTCATATCCGAGTCAGAGTCATAGTCATCTTCAGCCAGGTTTGCTTAATTTCTCCCGGAGTATCGATTCCAATCATTGGTTCTTCATTAAGTTGTGAAAGCCCGTTGAAACAGAGGTTCCTCCCTCCACCAAAATTTCCAGGGGTTCATTGGTTGGACACGGGTTTTGAACTGTTTTTTCTTGCTTATCATGTTGAGAGCTGAGTTTTCTTCTCGAGAACTAAGTTTTTGGCTTCGAGCTTTGAAAAGTTTCTCTGTGCTTGCTCCAAAAATTTTGGATGTTTGTTCATCTTATTCTTCAAGGTATGAACTTCCCGAGAGAAGTTCATGGTTATTCTATAGAGGCGTTGTTTTCCGAGATGTGTGCATATCGATTATCTGGATTTGCAAAGCGTGATCTGAGCTGGTAAATTAGTCTCGGACCCGAGTGGCCTAAGGCTGGCTCATTATGCTAAACTTCTTTCATCGTCACGTAGTCTTAGATATCCCCTCCTTCCAACTTCAAACCATTAGGGTAAATTTATGCAGGTTTTTTGTTGGTGCACGGAAATGAGAAGTAAGCAATAAACAAGCATATACAACAATCAAAAGTAGTTCTTTATTAAATCAAAATAGGAGGGGACTAAACATATTGAATAGTAAAAATCTAATTCTAGCCGCATATCTCTATATTTCTAGTTTAGAGTAGTCGATTCCTTGCTATATGATTTGGATCCTCTTTATATAGGTTGTTCGTAGTCGGAGTTAGATTAAATTTTTCATAGCATGAAATATGGAAAGATCTCTCTTTAGTATAAGTTTTCATTTTTATCGAGAGGTAGAGATGGAATCAAGATTTTTTAGGCAGGAGTCGAAAGCCAGTGTACTTTTCGGAAACAAGAATGTCATCCTATAATATTTATCTCTAACTATTTCGATTTTTTTTACTTTCCTCTCTTTTACTCAATCTGTATTTTCCTAATTATTCTTAAGTGGTTTCAATCACGCTCGTAGCTTCATAAGTTTAAAAACTAGTTACATGTTTCAACCAGAACCTAGCTTGTAGACTTGTGTAATAAACATACATTCAAAACTATTTTAACGCAAATGGAAGGACATCTTTTTAAGTTGAATTAGTCTATTCTTATCCATTAAGGAAGACAATCCATTTTGTGTGTCTAGAAATCGACTATTATCTATATGGACTAAACAAATCACAAATGAATATGTGATTTTGACATGTCAAAAAAGGATGCATGAACATTTTTATACTATACACTAAATTTTATCCATATTGATGAGCTCGAACATATCAAAAGTTTATGTGGCAATCCGAAAAGTGTTACGAGGATAGTTCCAAAATCCTCGGGTACGTCCTGCGCATGGTGGCAACCCTTTCTGGCCGAAAGTGGCTATATTACGTTGATAAAAAGATTTATCGTTTACATTTCTCTTTTTTTTCTCCTTTTGTTGGGAATGACTATATCATATTTAATTTCTAAATATATTATTTATATTTTAAAGTAATTCTATAGACTGGAAATTAATTAATCTAATGATTTGACTAAAGAATCATTAATGATTCTATACGAGAAAGAATCGAATTTCGAGTTTCTAAGAACGAATTATGCAAACTGAAGAAAAACTTACAAGTATTTTAGTATAATGAAAGAGTACTATCAATGTGGATTCGCTACATGCGCGGGTCAGAGTGGTACAGTGAGACGTGAATTCTTAAAGATGAAATAGTTTTACCGACTATAAAAATGATATGTATATTTTATAATAATTATTTACCGTTAAAAAATAAACAATAACTTATTTGTTTCGCAAAAAAATGTCATTTAGACATTTTTCAACAGAATTAAAATGATTAAAAAGTATTAATGTTTTATTAATTAACACTTATTCAATGGATTTTTAATTGATATTGAATTTAAAATTGCAATTGAAATTTTAAAATGATTTTTTTAATTAAAAGTTAAAAGAACACTCTTTAAGAAA
>CAJHQP010011645.1:0-14565 GCA_905132765.1 Moricandia arvensis
GAGAGGTTAATTTTGTGTTTGACTTTGAGTTTTGAGTCAATTTTGCAAATAACCCTTAATCTTTTACTATATATACAAACAATTTCGTTTAATTGTAACTTACTCATTCCTTCTCTTCTCCCTTCTTAAACCATCTCCAATGGCACACTATTTTTTCTTCTATATTACTTTATATTTTACTCTATAATAGAGTAACTTTATCATAGAGTAAATCATTAGAGCAAAACTTAGTCTATAATAGAATAAAGTTACTCTATTTTAGTGCAAATTACAGGGAAAAAAATAGTAGACGATTGGAGATGCCCTTATAAAAAATTTCTCTAGCAATTTACTTTATATGGTATTAACTTCGATACAATCAAATTATTAGTATTATAACAGTTTCTTTCTCTTTATATTGGTGATTGCAAACTTTACCAATGCAATTTCTGATCTAATCCACCCAGTCAAAGGGACTCCCAAAAACACCTATATTAGAAGTCTCCTGCAGACAGAGACTTCATGTCGCCTTTCTTTTTTCTAGTGACTAAACCCACACGTTTACGTAGGAGATCACCCATGAAGTCACAACAAAGTAATGCCATTCAAAGTAATGTCATGTCAGGAACTACCGTATGGCTCGAGAGTACACTCAACGAGCTCCCCATATGCCTTCCAAGACAATTTAAGCAATCATAGATCTTCTCAGACTCCGGTCTAGATTTATCCCTAACAATGAACTCAAAGTAAGCTCCATTAACCTCAATAGAACTGCAACCCGGAGTCTTCTCTACACCTCTCTCATTCATCATCCTCCTCGCTTTCTTTGCATCTTCCCACATATTAGCCTCTCCATACATTTTATCCAACAACACATAGATCCCGCTATCACCAGGATCAAGTTCTAGAAGCTTCTTAGCCGCTTTCTCTCCCATTGCAACATTACCATGCACCTTGCAACCAAAAAATAAAGCTCCCCAAACCGCAGCATCTGCCTCCATTGGCATACTCTCCATGAGCTTCTCTGCTTCTTCTAGTAGCCCGGCTCTTCCCAGAAGGTCTACCATAACAGAGTAATGTTTCAGTTGGGGATTTAAGTTGAATCTAGACTTCATCTGAGAGAAATAATCACGGGCCGTTTTGGACCATTCCTGCGTGGCAACAAGCTGATAATAAACCTATGAAAGTTATCTCATCTGGGGCTATCCCTGCATCAATCATTTCATTGAAGTATGATATAGCAGCGGATGCATCTCCGTGAAGTGCCAACCCGCCGATGATCGATGTGTATGTAAGTGAGTTTCTTGTTTTCATTCCATGGAAAACACTGCGAGCTTCAGAGATGTTACCACATTTGGCATACATGTCGACCAATGATGTCCCTAGCGCAACATTGAGACTAAGATTATGTTTCTCGATGTAACGATGGATCCAAACCCCTACGTCAAGAGCACCAAGCTGAGAACACGCAGATAAGCAATGAATCATGGTGATTTCATCAGGCTTTGTGCTGCTTGCCTGCATCTCTTGGAACAACGCCAAAGCATCTTGACCACGCTTGGCATGGACTGCTCCACCGATCATAGCATTCCACAAACACAACATCTTTCTCTTCCATATCATCGAAAAGTTTCCTAGCCACATCAAGTAAACCACATCTAGCATACCCTGAGATCATTGTAGTCCACGACACAATCGTTCTCTTCTCCAATCTATCAAATATCCTCCTTGCCTCGTCAACATCTCCGCATTTTGAGAACATATCCATCAGAGCATTAGCAAGAGGAACAGTCATTCTCATCCCATTATCTCTTACGTATCCATAAAACTCTCTTCCAAGACTCAAACTTCCCAGCATAGAACACGAAGAAACCAACCCGATCATCGTCACGTCATCCGCCTCAACTCCTTCAGACTCCATCATCTTATAAACTTCTATTGCCTTCTCAGCCTGGCCACTCTTCTTATACCCATTAATCAACGAGTTCCACGAAACCAAATCTCTCACAGGACTTTCATCGAACACGTTCCGTGCATTCTCCATCTCACCAAAACAACCAAACATATGAATCGAAGCATTGTGCACATGAGAGACCAACTCCAACCTCATCTTAAAAACATGCCCAAGAATCGTATGGCCTAATCTACACAACGCGAGATCAGCACAGACCTTGAACAAAACAGGGAACGTGAAATGATCAGGACGTGACTCGCCACCGTCTCTAAGCATCTCCTTGTAGATCAAAATCGCGTCTTTAGGGTTTGGCCCCTCGGAGAATCCTCTAATCGTTACGTTCCATGAGAACGCGTTAGGGTTCTCGACTCCTCTTAGAAGCTTCACAGAGTAATCGAGGTAGCGAGATTCCGATAAGGCGCAGAAGGCGATTAGTCGGCTTGAGGCGAAGGGGTCGAGGATCGTGGCGGTGAGTGTCATCTGGGCTTGAATCTGCTTCAAGTGAGGCAAGGATTCGCATTTTTGGAGTAATGAGAGAAGAGGGTTGTGGAGAAGGAGAGTGTTTGTGGAGTTTTGGTTGATGGGTTCGTCTCTGTGATGAGGAAGAGAACGAGTTCGACGCTGAGAATGAGAGTACACGGAGCGGTTTAGTTTGGGTATCAGAGGAAGCTTGGATTTGGTCACATTCGATATGTTCATCGGCCGTTGATTGTCGCCGGGAGAGAGACAACGTCATCTTCCTCACTCCTCCGAGAAAAAATATAATTGGGTTACAAGCCCAATCTGTTTGGGCTTAATGAGATGTGTAAAGTAAGAAATTGAGAAAGTCTATAGCTTCGATTGGTGACCATTAGATGAATGAAAAAATGAACCAAATAAAAAATAAAAGTTTATTTGAGGAATTGAAAAAAAATAAAAAATATGAATTTTTGTTCATTTTGTTCCTCATCAAAATTGCATAGGGAACTTTTTCTTCATAAATTCATTCCTCTATGAGGAATTTAGAGGAAAAAAATGGGACCCATCTCTCAATAATTTGATTGAAAATTCAACCTAACTGGTATAATTTATGAGGAACAACGAATTCACCCTAATTTGTTTCCTTCAACATGGTCACCAATTAGAGTTTATAAATTCATAAATTTTGTCGATTTAGACTTATTGAAAATACGAATAAATCGGTAAAATAATAAAGTAATAATGTTTTAAAAGATTCCATAATATTAAATAGTCAAAATAAATCATAAGTTAATAATTTATATAAATAAAAATTATATAAGTATAAATAAAACATTATTTTTTTTATTTCATAATAAAATTTATATCTATTTTTCTAAAGATTTATAATATTTTGATGATATTTAATAAATTGATATCTAAAACATATTTAAATTGTATAAAACATGTCACATACATGTATATAATAATAAAGTTAAAACAATATGAAAGTTGGTTTAATAAAATCTAATGAATATAGAAATTTGAATAAACTATTTTTTATTTTACAAAACTATATTCTAAAATATAAAAAATCTTAAAATAACTTTTTAAAAATTAACAATTCTATAAGTTAATATATAATGTAGTCATAATTAATATTATAAATTTGTAGAGTTTTTACTTTTAGGGTGATATTTTAAGAGCATAATTTAACACACTTTAACGGTAGTTTTATGAAATTCACACACACACACATTATATATATATATATATATATATATATATATAAGTTTATTTTCTCTTGTCTGGGACATCATCTCATTTTGGCATGCGGGTTTATTTATCTATATTATTATTTGAAAAGTGAATTTGTTTATTGTCATGTTTTCATTAATTTTAGATAATTTTTGCTTATTTATCATGCTCTTAGTAATATTAATGATAATTTTGAAAATATATGTCGAAAAATATAATTTATCCTACTATTATATATATTGAATATTAACTAATCATATCTCTGACTAAATAAATTAATTTATCAATAACGAACATCAATTCAGTTTTTGATTTTATAATCAGAATTATTATCAAAATAATAAATTTAAAAACAAAATAAATAATAATATATAAACGACAAAATAAAAATTAACTTAATTATTAAAAGATGTTTGCATGAAAAACTAGGTTAAAAACATTAACTAACATAAAATAAATTGACAAATAATAAACATAATATAGATATAGCTTAAGAGAATATAGAGTTAATGTTTTATAATTTATTATTTTTTTATTTTTGTCTCATGATTTTTAAAACTTAAATTGGAAAGTATATATGATGTTTATCGACTATTTTTATTGTTGATTTTTTATATGTTGTGATTAGTTATAATGCTTTTATTGTCAATACAACTCTTTTAAATTCATAAATACAATAAGTGATTAATTTCAAATCCAAGTTACCAGACAATTTGATTATTACTGTAGATAAGATTTTGATATAAAATTTATTTCATAAATAAAAATATGAAAGAAAAACATATTTTAATACATCGATAGCAAATATAATATTGAATTTAATATATATTAATATTAAATTAATATTGTCTTTAATTTAATAATTTAAATTCTAAATATAAATAAATATTTTAATCAAAACTTGTTGAATATATATATATATATATATATATATATATATATTAATCCGCATAATGTATAGGCCATCATCTAGTGATTTTTATTTGACATATAAAGAAAGCTCCATCCTTAAAGTATCTTCATTGGTTTTCTAAACCAAATAATATCTAATAACTTAAATTTAATTAAATTAGAATACTTTAAAAATGTGAAAACTATTTATTAACTTGAAAATATAAATAAATATTATTAATCCGCATAATGTATAGGCCATCATCTAGTGATTTTTTATTTGACATATACACTACAAGAAAACTCGGCCTTTACTAGGAAAATTTACTAGGAAACATTTTCCTCGTAAATGTACTACAGCTTTACGAGTACCTTACGGGGAAAAGAGTTTTCCTCGTAAATCCGAAGTAAAGGTACGAGGAAATATTTTCCTCGTAAAGTAGTAGTAAGGTTACGAGGAAATTACTTGGAAAAGGACATTTCCTCGTAATGTCGTAGTATAAATTCTACTCGTAAATTCGTTGTAATATTTTACTACGAAATTAAGAGAAAAGTTACATTTTACTTCGAAATAGAGAGGAAATGGCTAGAAAATATGTATTTTAAATCTAAAACATGTTTTGTACCTACTTTTCCTCCCAATTTCCTAGTACAAATTCAGATTCGAAAATTCTATAAATACCACCATTTGTGATTCATTTGAAACACACCAAAAAAAAATCAGCTATAAGCTTGATCAAAGAAAAAAAAATGTCTGGTCCGGGAAATATTTTCGAGTTGCGGAAGTGGATGTATTCACACAGAGATAATAACGGGAGAGTGACGAAAGAATTTCTCGAAGGGTTGGAGACTTTTATGCATCAAGCAGATTCTACACCACTCACGCAGGAAAGTGGTAAGATGTTCTGTCCTTGTCGGAAATGCTGCAATACAAAATTAGGTCCTCGTGAAAATGTTTGGAAGCATTTACTAAATAGAGGTTTCATGCCATATTATTATATTTGGTATCAACATGGAGAAGATGCTAGTTGTATGAATGAAGCTAGCAGTAGTAATAGCAATGCTGAGACTGAACCGGTTAATCACTTGCTTAATGAAAATAGCTATCATCACCAGGAGGAACAAATGGTAGATTGTGATAGGGTTCATGATATGGTAGGTGATGCATTTATAACTCATGATGATGATGAAGTTGAAGAACCTAACTTAGATCAAAAAAGTTTTATGAAATGTTAGAAGCTGCGAATGAGCCAATTTACAGTGGTTGTAGAGAAGGTCTGTCAAAATTGTCGTTGGCTGCTAGAATGATGAGTATTAAAACCGATCACAATCTACCTGAAAATTGTATGGATGCATGGACAGACTTGTTTAAAGAGTATTTGCTAGAAGACAATGTGTCTGCTGAATCTTATTATGAGATTCAAAAATTGGTATATAGTCTTGGGTTGCCCTCGGAGATGATAGACGTTTGCATCGACAACTGCATGATTTACTGGGGAGATGATGAGAAGTTAGAAGAATGTCGATTTTGTAAAAAGCCACGATTCAAACTGCAAGGTCGAGGGCGTAAGAGGGTACCGTACCAAAGGATGTGGTACCTACCAATCACGGATAGATTGAAAAGATTGTACCAATCTGAGGAGACTGCTGGAGGGATGAGATGGCACGCCGAGCATACTCAGACGAATGGAGAGATGACTCATCCATCAGATGCAAGAGCTTGGAAACATTTTAACAATGTACATCCACATTTCGCTAGCAATAGCCGGAATGTGTATCTTGGATTATGCACTGATGGATTTAGTCCATTTGGAATGTCAGGGAGACAATATTCATTGTGGCCAGTCTTTCTTACACCGTACAACCTGCCACCGGAGATGTGCATGCGACGAGAGTTTCTATTCTTGACCATATTAATACCTGGTCCAAAGCATCCAAAAAGATCTCTCGACATTTTTCTTCAACCATTGATAAAAGAGTTGAAAGATTTGTGGTCAACAGGGGTGAGGACATATGATTGTTCAACGAAAAAAAATTTTACGATGCGAGCGATGCTTTTGTGGACCATAAGTGACTTTCCTGCATATGGGATGTTGTCTGGATGGACTACACATGGGAGATTAGCTTGTCCATATTGTAATGGAATGACAGATGCGTTTCAGTTGAAGAATGGTAGGAAGACTACTTGGTTCGATTGTCACCGTCGATTTCTTCCCGTTTACCACCCATACCGAAGAAACAAGACATTGTTCAGGCACAAAAAGGTTGTCAGAGACACTCCTCCTCCATATTTAACTGGAGAACAAATCGAAGCGCAAATCGATCACTACGGTGCTCTAGAAACAGCTCCTCGTGGTGGGAATTGGCATGTTCCCAGTAATATGCCTGATTCTTATGGTGTGCATCACAATTGGCACAAAAAAAGTATATTTTGGGAATTGCCATATTGGAAAGATCTTCTTTTGCGCCACAACCTCGATGTGATGCACATAGAGAAGAACTTTTTTGAGAACATCGTAAACACTATATTGAATGTCCCAGGGAAGACGAAAGACAACGTAAAATCGAGATTGGACTTACCCGATATCTGCTCAAGGAGTGAGCTACATATAAAAAGCAATGGGCAAGTTCCAGTTCCGATATTCAGACTGTCATCAGAAAAAAAGTCTGTGTTGTTCAACTGGGTGGCTTCAGAGGTGAAGTTCCCTGATGGGTATGTTTCAAATCTCTCAAGATGTGTTGAGAAAGGGCAAAAGTTCTCCGGGATGAAGAGCCATGATTGTCATGTCTTTATGCAACGACTACTTCCCTTTGCGTTTGCGGAGCTACTACCTACAAAAGTACATGAAGCACTTTCAGGTAATTAATATAAACAACACAAACACATTAATTTATTTCTTTACATATATATATATATATAGTAATGTGTTTAATTTTTTTGTTTCTGTAATATATAAGGAATTGGAGCATTTTTTAGGGATCTGAGCATCCGCACTCTTAAAGAGGAAGTTGTCCAACAACTTCATGAAAACATCCCCATCTTAATGTGCAACTTGGAGAAACTATTTCCGCCTGCTTTTTTTGACGTCATGGAACACCTTGTTGTCCACCTCCCATATGAGGCATTACTTCGTGGACCTGTGCATTATGGATGGATGTATCAGTATGAAAGGGCCATGAAAACATTAAAAGGAAAAGCCAAAAATCTAGCAAAAGTTGAAGGTTCTATTGTTGCGGGAAGTTTGACGGAAGAAACATCACATTTCACATCGTATTACTTTGCACCGAAAGTACGTACACGGAAACGAGTTCCAAGAAGATATGATGATGGTGGTGTCGTGCCGACATATATGTAAGAAGATGTTCCAGACATCTTTTGCCAAATTGGGCGATTGGGTGGGAAATTGAAAGAGGTTTGGTGGTCGAGTGATGAAGACGTCCATAGTGCACACCTTTATATTCTTCTTAATTGCGAGCATCCATTGATTGGTTATTTTGAAAGGTAAACATATAAACATACACACTTATATATATATATATATATATATTTTTATATTTAATTGATTAAATAACATAACATAATTTTACAGCCAATTTGTGACTCAAGTCGAAGAAGCAATACCTGGTATATCGACAACTGAGTTAGAGAAAAGAAAAGATCAACACTTTATCAAGTGGTTGAGAAAACAGGTATTTATTATAACTTAAATTTTATGCATACATTACCACAAAGTAATTTCGTCTAATGTGTAGTTCTACTATTTATTTTTGCAGGTTGATTATGACGATCCTGAGTATCCCGCATGGTTTAGGGAATTACTTCAAGGTCCAGTTGCAAAGGTCACTACATCATCGATGTATTTCACCCGAGGCTATACTTTCCATACCTATGACTATGGTAGACACCGGGCGACAAGTAATTATGGAATATGTGTGAAAGGCGAAACAGATTTCTACGGGATATTGCAGGATATTTATGAAGTTCAATTCCCAGGAATGAGTCTGAAATGCGTTATCTTCAAGTGTGAGTGGTACGACCCCGTCGTCAACAGAGGTGTTCGGATTAACAAGAACGATGTAGTTGATGTCAATGGTGGACGAAGGTACAATTTTTTTTTTACATACTACATGTATGTTCTGAGTACTAATTTCTACGTTGTCTTTATTTTTGCAGGTACAACAAATTCGAGCCTTTCATATTAGCTTCCCAAGCAGATCAAGTTTGTTTCATTCCATACCCTCGGGTTACTACCTCGGGAATAAACTGGTTAGCTGTTATCAAAGTTACACCTCGAGGACGAATAATCGTTGGAGAAGAACCACCATTACAAGAAGAAAATACCAATGAAATCGAAGAACCTGAAGCAGAAATTGATGACATCCTACTCATTGATCCGCATAATCGTGAATACGAAGATGTTCCTCATCACTCAACGGACGACGGTGTTGAGGACGAGTTTGACGAGAATGATGATGTTTCTACAGATTCTGAGAATGTATCCGAATGAATTAAGTATGTTTTATAAGTTTGTTTAATCACAAAAACGAATTTGAATTATGTATGTTTTATAAAAAAATTGAAATCGAATTTGAGGCTTTGGTGTAGAAGAGGTTTGGAGTTTGTGTGTAGAAGATGTTATAAGTTATGGAAGTTGTGGTTTGGGGTTTGGGGGTTCAAGTTTAGGGATTTACAAACCCTTTCCTCGTACAACCCTAGTAAACAAAAACATGGGACTAGTGCTTTCCTCGTAAAACCCTAGTAAACGTTTACTAGGCCTTTACGAGGAAAGCACTAGTCCCGTGTTTTATTTTCCTCGTAAAGGCCTAGTAAAGGTTTTACTAGGCCTTTACGAGGAAAATAAAACACGGGACTAGTGCTTTCCTCGTAAAGGCCTAGTAAATCTACTAGGGTTTTACGAGGAAAACTGTTTCCCTATATAAACCCGAGCCAGCGAGGAAGCTCATTACAAGCAATCTCCTCTCAAAATCCTCTCAAGGTACTCTCTAACTCCTAGTTAGGGAATTTAGATTAGGTGGTTAGTTTAGGGAGTTTAGATTAGGTGGTTAGTTTAGGGAGTTTAGATTAGGTGGTTAGTTTAGGGAATTTAGATTAGGTGGAGTATTTATTTAAACTGTTTTTTTAAATGATACGGGAATTAATTTTTATTTTTAAAAAAAATTTAGATGCCTAGACATGACAAGGTTGCTAGGGCGGCTCAGAGGTCGTCGTCGTCGTCTCATCAGCAGGGCCGTGCCAGTAGTATTCACTACGGAGATCTTTTTGGCCGTGAGGTTGGCGGATCATCTTCTTCCGCTCCCGGTTCTGCGATTCCGGATGTCGGAAGTATTGCTGAGACTCAGTTCCCACCTCCTCCTCCTCCTCCTCCACCGGCCGTCGGGGTTCATCCCGATTTGGAGGTGTCGCCAACCGCTCCATTTGCGGTGTACACGGTCGAGGACATTATGGCAGCTCCAGGCAGGGAAGGGCTACCCGAGTTAGATCCTTTCCGACGGGACGGACGCAGCATATTCTGGTATATTTTATTTTTTAAATTTTTTTAATTTATTTCTTAATTAACAAAAAATTAATAAATTTAATAAATATTTTTTCAGGTTTAATGTTGACGGGTGTGTCGCTCAGAGCGTCACCGATTGTATCAGGGGATACTTTCCCGATCCAGCTCCAAACTGGAAAAAGACGGCCAGCCACACTAAAAAGACCTGGTTCAAAACGTTCGCCGTAAGTCATTTATTTTTTTAATAATTTATAAATTTTAATATTATTGAACTAATTAATTTAATATTTTCTTGTTTCAGCAAAAATATCGTTGGTCCATAGGGATTCACCAGCTGGTGAAGAAGGAGTTTGAGGCGAAGGCAAAAACGAGATTGCTCGACATTGTCTACAACTGGAAGAGCAATTTCCAGGTGAATTTCTAAATTTAATTCAGTTTATATCATTGAATTCAAATAATTTTAAAAATTATTTTTTTTCAGGTCGATGGTTATGAGGCGGGGAAACCCGATTGCCTCACATTTACGGTGTGGGATGGCCTCATCAGTTATTGGGAGTTGCCAGACTCGATCAGAACCTCCCACACCAACTCCGAGAACCGCATGACGAAAGACGACCATGGCAACACCAAGATGCTTCATACCGGGGGTCGAAAACCTCACGCGGGGATCCGTCTAGACATGGTAATAAAATTAATTAATTATTATTTTTATTCTATTTATATTTTTTAAATTAATAATTAATTTTTAAAATAATTTTTTTAGGCTAAAGAGACGGGAGCTCTTCCATCTCTGAAAGAGCTTTACGAGAGGACCCATCGGAACAAGGCTGGGCATTTTGTAGATCCTAGATCCGAGCGGATCTACAACGATGTTGCTGCTCGGGTTGACCACCGCCAGACCCAGCTCACTCAGCAGTCTGGGACACCCGTCATATTATCCACTCCTGAAGTGGATAAGATTTACGAGGAGGTAAATAATTTTTTTTAAAATTTTTATTATTTTTTAATTTATTTTTTAACGTTATTAATCAATCTTTTTATTTAAAGGTCGTCCCTAGGAAAAAGGGACGCATCGTGGGAATTGGTTCGGTTAACGATGTCCGCGCAGCAACATCGTCTTATGCTCAGGAACAGCACGATGTCACGGTTCAGCTGCGCATGAAGTTGCAGGCGACGCAGTCTCATGTGAGTTCTCTTACCGAAATCTTAGATGTTTTGGCGGTCGAGAACTCGGTAGTGGCGGAGATGTTGTGTGTCAGGCGGGAATCCGGAGCGCTTCCAACACGACATCCACCACCACATCCGTCGACGAGCAACGTGGACGAGCGGGAGTTCCAGGATGACGACTTCGCTCGTCGATTTCACGAGGAGCATCCGTAGTTTTTTTTATTTTTAATTGTATATATGAATTTAAAATTTAAATATTTAGTTATATAAAATATTTTGTTATTTCGTTTTGGTTTATAATTTAGATTTTTTAATTTTCAAAAAATATATTATTTATATTTATTTTAATTATTATTTTTAATAGAGAAAAAAATATTTCGCGGTAAATTCCTAGTAAAGTTTTCCAAGTAAAGTCCTCGTAAAAAGTCGAAGTAAAATCCTAGTAAATTGTCGAAGTAATTTCCTAGTAAAGGTTCGTAGTCAATTCCTAGTAAACATTTACTACGCCTTTACGAGGAAATGATTACTACGACATTACGAGGAATATTACGAGGTTCTTACGAGGAAACTGTTACCACGACTTTACGAGGAAATGTTTTCCTCGTAAATTAACTAGGAGTTTACGAGGAAATATGCTTTACGATGAACGGCTCACTACGATACGCGTTTCCTCGTAAACTCCTAGTAAAGTGTCCTTTACTAGGAACTGGCGAGGAAATACCGTCCTAGTAAAACCTCTATTTTCTTGTAGTGATAAAGAGAGCTTCATCCTTAAAGTATCTTCATTGGTTTTCTAAATCAAATAATATCTAATAACTTAAATTTAATTAAATTAAAATACTTTAAAAATGTGAAAACTATTTATTAACTTGAAAATATAAATAAATATTATTAATCCGCATAATGTATATGCCATCGTCTAGTGATTTTTATTTGACATATAAAGAGAGCTTCATCCTTAAAGTATCTTCATTGGTTTTCTAAACCAAATAATATCTAATAACTTAAATTTAATTAAATTAAAATACTTTAAAAATGTGAAACTATTTATTAACTTGAAAATGTCAAAAGAAGTTGTAAAAAGTATATTTAAAATTTTAAATATCCCAAAAGACTACATTTTCAATGTCTCTTTTCTATATTATGTTTTCTTCATTATAATTACCAAAATCCTCATAATTAATCTAGCAATGAAGATGTTTTAAAATACCTCTTTACCTCTTCTCAACTTTTATTTGACAGTAAGATATTGTATTACGACTTACTCTTACAAATACCCGCAATATTAATGGGCTTCAATTGGCATTCGCTATAGAACACCAAATTATTAGCACTAAAAGAAAGTATGATATACAAGTAATTTTACAGATCACTGGTTTGCTAGTGAATTGGAGTTTGGAAGCTATGATTAAAAAAAAGTCAAAGCAAACGAAGTAGGACAGTTTAGTTGGGCAAGAATGGACAATTCCTTAACAAGTTCATGGATAGTTCCCAACCCTATACTTGAAGATGAATTAACAAAAACATTTATCCTTCTTTAAATGATGTTAAAAATTACAACAGAGGCAGAGAATTGAACACTAATAAGAAGTATTTCCAGTTTGCTGCTTTATGGTTTTCCATATATAGTCTTCCTTTCCTGAGGATCCACAACATTGATTCAACTAGGAGAAACAAATGTTATAAACACACTTTATTTCGTGGTTAAGGCTTAAATTTTGTTGATATATGATCCTATACTTACGAAAAAACACGGATATATGTTCATGACCAAAATAAATCGTGGCTATCATGATAGGTATAACTACTGTCTATTAGCAGGTGGAGAGGTTTCATCCATCCCAATGACCATCACCTTGCTGATGAAGTAGAGTTTACCCTTCACTATTTGGAATAAAGTACGCATATAGCTAAAATAACCTCTTTATATTCTTCACCTGATTCTTTTCACGCAGAGCTGGGACAGTTCATCTGTTTTAAGTCTGTAGAAAATCTGGAGAGCATCAGTGATACAAGATTATTTAGTAAACATGCCCTAGCTAGAACCAGTCAAGAGTCAGCTACTGATAAGAAAAGAAATTAATCAATTAGGCATGCGCATTCGGGTCCTCGAGTCGGATTCGGTTCGGGTCCTTTCGGATTCGGGTCCTTCGGGTAGATAATCATAATGAATAAAAGATTAGACAAGGAAGGAGAAACACGAAAATAAACTCTACACTTATAATAGAATCACAAACGAACCAAAAAAACATACCATGCAATGAAAACAAGACAGAATCCAGAAAGAACACTGCAGTAGACTTACAAGCATATATAAGAGGCAATTAATCTACTACTAACCTGTGAGATAAAAGCAAAGAGCCAAATACAGAGAAATTTAATGAACCGTGACGGCCACTGAACGCAGAAAGAATGGTCGGCACTATCCGTCTCTATTGATCTAGGTATAATGTTACTGCTCAACAAACAAAACCGGGGAAACTTCAAAGCAAAACCCAAGATAACGATGTGGTGTTCTTTAAAACCAAATTTAAATCGATCGACTTGTATATGGCCTGAAATTTGTGTGAACAAATCTAAAGCATCTTCTAGTGTATTTTCATTATGGTTTGATCTGTAAAATTTAGAGATTAAATAAAGTACACCAGTTATATAAAAACAAACAAAAAAATGTTTCAATGACACGCAAGGCTTATTAAACCTTTATGATTCGCCACTCCTCTGATGTCATTCGCTTGTTGGTGGAGAACACAATGGTGACGTTGCTTTTGGGAAAAGTGTTGAAACCAACTCTTTAAAATTAAAACTTATGGTAACGTTCATCCAACAGTACGACCATCTTATTAACTTCTTGGTGTTTTTAAGAACAAGTTCCACGAACGAGGCCACTTGCTTTGGTTGTACCATTCCAAGAGAAACCAATCTTTGGTTCTCCAGCATTGATCCGGATTCACGGATGGTGATTTCGAGTATTGGTCAAGATGCTCCTCCTGTACAACATACCATAAGAACCACCTCCATCAAAGGCTCTAACAAGAGGTTCTAAAAAAAAAACTAAAAAAATAAATAAATAAAAAATGAGGTAAAAGAGCAGAACCAGTGTCTAATATAGGACTTTTAGAACCGCTAAAAACCCCATACATGCTCCTTTCTTATTGGCTAAAACTTTCATTGTCTTCTTCGACGTCTCTCACTTGCTTGCTCCGGCTCCTGCTTTCTCCGCCTTCCCCTCAAATCTCGATCTCTTCTTCTCCCTCGTCCTCCTTCCTCTCTCAATCAGCTGAAATGGGAATGGAGAGATCCGGATTAAAGTCACTGCTCGAAGAAGAAACCTTGCATCTCTCGATTGCATTCATCTTCTCC
>CAJHQP010011646.1:0-14561 GCA_905132765.1 Moricandia arvensis
TTCATCCTATGAAAGTTTGCAACTAAGAAATAATTATTTAAACCAAGTTTTTGATCTTCTTATGAGTTATTTAGTTACCCACAGGTAGACTAAAACCATGAGAATTGATCAAATAACTTATAGCGTATGTGTTGTGTAAACTAAAGACATCCACAGATGATTTGGTTTGAGTAATTCAATACATCACTAATAATGGAATGATTGCTATCGTGAAGGCTAAGGATATCTACATATAACTTAGCTTGAATAATCCGGTACACCATTCAATAAAGTTTCATGAATCTATGACTTTATTTGAGATTATGTGATTCCCACAGGAGCATTATAATTTATTGTCATACACATTCAATTCTTAAGTGTTGATTAAGTTATGAAGTCTAACTAATTCTTGTTATATCTCTAAAATGCAGCATCTTTTCCTGCTAGTTTGTCATCTATGGTCTCTTCTGTCCCAATCATCACTGGAACCAACTTCTTAGAATGGAAAGAGAAAGTTGAGTTCACATTAGGTGTACTAGATTTAGATTTGGCACTTCATGAAGAAGAGCCTAGCCAACTAACTAATGATAGTACTGAGGAAGAAAAGGCTTTCCATAAAGCACGGGAGAAAGCTAACAGATTGAGCATCATGTTGTTAAGGATGACAATAAAGGATGACAATAGCTAGCAACATCAAAACTTCCCTTCCAGTTGCAGAGAAAGCAAAAGCTTATCTAGCATCTATTGAAGAACGATTTAAGACTGCAGACAAATCCCTTGTTGGAAAACTTATGGCATATCTTACAACCATAAAACATGATGGCAGGTCTATGCATGAACATTGCATTGAAATGACCAACCTTGCAGCTAAGCTAAAGAGATTAGGAATGAGTGTGGATGATTAATTCCTTGTCCAATTTATCCTAAACTCTGTACCTCCTCAGTATAGACCATTCCAAATCAATTACAACGCCATTGTTGAAAAGTGGACGTCTATTGAATTGGCTAATAAACTGGTCCAAGAGTAATCAAGGCTTGGTCATGAATGTATCAAGGTTCCCACTATGTCCAGGGAGCTGGACCTAAAGCTGGGAAAAGACATCAAGTGAATCAGAAAAGAGCACCACCCATGATGAATGATTCTAATCAAGTCAATGAGAAGAAGGCGAGAAAAGATGACTGGTGCAACTTTTGCAAAAAGTCTGGACACTTTCAGAAAGATTGCCCTATAAAAAGAATGGTTTGAAAAGAAAGGTAATCCTATGGGTTCAGTAAGATTTTTCGAATCTAACTTTATTCATGTTTCTTCTTATACTTGGTGGATTGATAGCGGTGCTAATGTACATGTAACTAATTCCTTGCAGGGATTCCTTACAACCCAGACCATAAATCCAAGTGAAAACTATATACTTATTGGGAATCGAGACAGAGCGCCAGTTGAAGCTATTGACACTTATCGTCTCATTTTAGATAGTGGATTTTGTTTGGATCTATTTCAGACTCTTTATGATCCATTCAATTCTTGTAATTTAGTTTCAGTAAGCAAACTTGATTTGGCTGGTTTTAAGTGTTCTCAAGGAGATGGTTGTTTCAATTTATTTATGAATTCTAATAAAATTGGTTTTGGAATATTGGTTAATGGTCTTTACAAATTAAATTTGTATGATCAAAATTTTGAAACACATCTCACCCTGCAAGATAAACGCCGAACTAAAGCATGTGCAAATGATTCATATTTCTTGTGGCATAAAAGACTAGGACACATTTCTAAGGAAAGAATCAAAAGATTGGTAAAAGATGGATTCATACCAAATCTTGATTTTACCAATAATAAAGAGTGTATAGATTACATTAAGGGCAAGCAAACTAAACACACCAAAAGAGGAGCCACACGAAGTACACAACTTCTTGAAATCATACATACAGATATTGGTGGACCATTTGACGTTCCAACTTTCGGAGGTGAAAAATACTTCATTACCTTTATTGATGATTATTCACGTTATTGTTATCTCTATCTATTGCATGAAAAGTCTCAATCTGTGGATGTTGTACAAGTATTCATTACTGAAGTAGAGAGACAATTAGATAGAAAGGTAAAAATCATTCGGTCAGATAGAGGTGGCGAATTTTATGGCAAATATGATGAAACATGACAACATCCTGGACCATTTGCCAAACTCCTACAGAAATTAGGAATTGTTTCTCAATACACAACGCCTGGTTCTCCATGGCAGAATGGTGTAGCTGAAAGGCGTAACCGTACTTATATGGGAATGGTTAGATCCATGATGAGTCATGCTAATTTACCTATATCTTTGTGGATGGATGCATTACGTACTGCAGTCTTCATCTTGAACGGAGTTCCTAGCAACGTAGTTCCAAAGACTCCTTTTAAACTGTGGAAAGGCTGGAAACCGAGTCTGCCGCACCTCCAAGTTTGGGGATGCCCAGCTGAAGCAAGAATATACAATCCACATGAAAAGAAATTAGATTTCAAAACGGTCAGTGGTTTCTTTATTGGTTACCCTTACAAGTCTAAAGGATATAGATTTCACTGTCCATCCCATACTACGAGAATAATAGAAACTAATAATGCCAGATTTTATGAGAGTGGTGACATTAGTGGGAGTGATAAATTTTAAGATGTGGTCATTCAAGAAGTTAGGGTAAATATCCCTTTACCCTTAGTTCCGAATGTTGGGAATCCTTTTGTTGTTGAACCGTTGCACACGAGGAAATTCAGTTGAATGATCAACCACTCCATGATGAAAATATCACCAATATTGAACATGAAGCACAAGAAGAACCAGCATTAAGAAGATCAAATCGTGAGAGGAGATCAGCTATTCCTGATGACTATGTGCTTTATCAAATAGAATCTGGAGAATGGAATTTAAAAGATTCGGTTTCTTATTCGCAAGCCATGAAAGATGTTAATTCTGATCAATGGATTGATGTCAGTAAAGATGAAATAAGCGAAATGGTTAAGAATGAAGTTTGGGATGTTGTTCCATTGCCTGAAGGACATAAAGCAATCAGGTACAAATGGATCTATAAGACCAAGCTCGACTGTCATGGCAATGTTAAATGTCGTAGATCAGACTTGTAGCCAAAGGGTTTAATCAGAAATAAGGCATTGATTATAGTGAGACATTTTCACCTGTGTCTAGAAAAGACTCTCTCAAAATTATCATGGCATATGTAGTTGAGTATGATCTCGAGTTACATCAAATGGATATGAAAACCACCTTTCTTAATGGAGACTTACAAGAAGAAGTCTATATGCGTCAACCTGAAGGCTTCATAATCGAAGGTCAGGAAGACATGGTCTGCAAATTGAAGAAATCAATATATGGACTGAAACAAGCTTCGAGACAATGATACTTAAAGTTTGATGAAACCATTACGAAATTTGGTTTCAAAGAAAACATTGTGGATCCATGCATATATCTCAAGATCAGTGGGAGTAAGTTCATATTTTTGGTTCTGTATGTTGATGACATCTTATTAGCCAGCAGTGATCTTGGTCTATTACATGAGACTAAGAGTTATCTCTCCAAGAACTTTGAAATGAAAGATATGGGTGAGGCATCCTATGTAATAGGAATTGAGATATTCCGTGACAGATCACTGGGAATTTTGGGACTTTCTCAAAAAGCTTATATTGATAAAGTTCTTGAGAGATTCGGCATGATGACATGTTCTTCTAGCATTGTTCCTATGCATAAAGGTGATACGCTTAGTCTTAAGCAATGTCTGCAGAATGAAATGGAACGTAATAAAATGCAAAAATACCTTTATGCATCTCTCGTGGAAAGTTTGGTGTATTCACAAGTTTGTACTAGACCTGATATTAGCTACGCAGTTGGCATGCTGGTAAATTTCAGAGTAACCCATGACTCGCTCATTGGCAAGCTGCAAAGAAAGTTTTGAGATACTTAAAGGGAACAAGAAAGTACATGTTGACATATCAAAAATCAACAATTCACAGATGGTTGGATTTTCAGACTCAGATGTTGGTGGATGTAAAGACTCTAGACATTGTACTCTCGGCTATGTGTATCTCCTTGGTGGAGGTGCTGTTAGGAAATATCAGGTCAAATTTTGCGGGAAATCAGAATTTGCGGGAGCGGGAAGACACACACAAAATTGTTAACGGAGTTCGGCCAATCGTGCCTACGTCTCCGGGACCTGCTACCGATCTTTTTATTATCACCGGAAAATTTTTACAAAGTTCTCAACTCACACCCGAAATTTTTTTTTTTTTTTTTCTTCACGAAGAAGTTCTTCTTCTTCTCTCTTTCTCTTTGGATTTTGGGATGGATTTTCTCTTCACCTCACCTTGGGTATTTATAGGAGAAGCTTGAGGGTTGGTGAAGCTCACGATTGTTAACAAATCTATCACCTACGAAAACCATCTTCTTTGATTACGGCCACCGTCCTTGCCGTCATCACCGTCCATTTCACCGCCCAGAAAAAAACGTGTTATAATTAACAATCTCCCACTTGAAGACTGATTTCAATCTGTCTTCACACCTTGATCAATGTAGCAGGTCTTCTCAGCTTGTTACTTCAACAAGCCAACTGAGGTTTCACACAACCTCAGCTTCTCACACGGCACGACCTTCGTCAGCATGTCTGCCGGATTCTTACTTCCTGGAATTTTATCAAGCACCAACACTTCATCTTCTAACGCTGATCTGATGAAATGATATCTCCAATGTATGTGCTTCGTCCGAGCATGGTAAACCGGATTCTTTGCCAAATCGATGGCACTCTTACTATCACAGTACAACACATTTTTCCCTTGGTCATGGTCCGACTCTTGTAGAAAAGACTGTAACCATATCATCTCTTTTGTTGCTTCCGTAACTGCAACATACTCAGCTTCACAGCTTGATAGAGATACAATTTTCTGCAACTTTGAAACCCAACAAATTGCAGTACCGCCAAAAGTGTAGACATATCCAGTTGTGCTCTTCGTGCTGTCAATGTCACCTCCATTGTCAGCATCGACATATCCCTGCAATCCCGTCTCAGACTTCGTGAGACATAGCGACAAACTTGGATTCCCTTTCAGATATCTGAGAATCCACTTCACGGCTTCCCAATGTTCCTTTCCTGGATTGCTCATAAATCTACTAACGACTCCCACTGCATGTGCAATGTCTGGCCTTGTACATATCATCGCGTACATCAGGATCCCTATAGCAGAAGCATATGGAACTTTATCCATATATGCCATCTCGTCTTCCGTCTTTGGAGACTGATCCTTGGATAACCAAAAATGACTTGCCAGGGGAGTATTGACTGGCTTCGCGTCATCCATGTTAAACCTCTTGAGGACTTTCTTCACATACTCCTCTTGGGATAGCTTAAGACCCTCCTTGCTTCTACTGATTCTCATCCCTAGAATCTGCCTTGCTTCTCCAAGGTCTTTCATCGCAAACTCTTCCGAGAGTTTCGTCTTCAAGCTATTAATCTCATGCAAGTCTGCTCCAACTATCAGCATGTCATCCACATATAGGAGCAATATCAAGTAGGACTCTTCAAGCCTCTTGAAATAACAACAGTGGTCAGCCTCACACCTCAAGAAACCGACACCTTTTATAAAGCTGTCAAACCTTTTATACCACTGTCTTGGAGCTTGTTTCAAACCGTACAAACTCCTCTTAAGCTTGCAAACAAGGCTTTCCTTTCCTTTGACCTCAAAGCCTTCGGGTTGCTTCATATAAATTTCTTCATCCAAATCACCGTGAAGAAATGCCGTCTTCACATCCATTTACTGAAGATGCAAATCCTCCTTTGCTACCAGTCCAAGAACCGTTCTAATAGTCACCAACTTGACTACTGGAGAGAAGATTTCAGTGTAGTCAACGCCTTCTTTTTGTTGAAATCCTTTCACAACAAGCCTCGCCTTATAGCGCGTACTCCCATCAGGTTCTTCTTTTATTCGGTAGACCCACTTGTTATGCAATGCCTTTTTCTCCTTAGGCAAATCTGCTAACTCCCACGTGTGATTTGATAACAACGAATCCATCTCGTCGTTCATTGCAAGCTCCCACTTGATCGACTCATCAACTTGCATAGCCTCCTCATAACATTCAGGCTCGCCTCTATCTGTGAGCAGAATGTAGTTAAGCGATGGAGAAAATCTTACAGGCTTTCTGATGATTCTACTTGACCGTCGTAACTCCGTGACTGGTGTATACGGGACCACTTCAAAATCATCATCCTCATCAGCCTCACCACTCTCTTCTTGAGAGGTTTCTTCTTCTGTTGTTGTATCTTGTGGCAACTCCTGTGTCACGATATCTCCTAGGTCAACAACTTCTGGCTCTTTCCTCTCTGAGCCTTCTTTTAGCTTATCCTTGTACAACGTTTCTTCGTTGAACACAACATTCTTGCTGCGGATGATCTTTCGATTTTCATCATCCCAAAACCGGTAACCAAACTCCTCATTACCATAACCGATGAAGTAACACTTCTTAGACTTGGAGTCAAGTTTACTTCTTGCAGCATCGTCAATGTGAACATAAGCTAAGCAACCAAATACCTTTAGATAAGAAAGGTTTACTTTCTTTCTGCTCCAAACTTCTTCAGGGATCTTGAATCCCAACGGCACCGACGGTCCTCTGTTTATTAAGAAGGCTGCAGTACTGATTGCATCTGCCCAAAACGTCTTAGGCAATCCACAATGCAATCTCATGCTCCTTGCACGCTCATTCAAGGTCCGGTTCATCCTTTCCGCTATTCCATTCTGTTGAGGCGTTCCTGGAATAGTCTTCTCCATCTTGATCCCACCATCAGCGCAATATCTCTTGAACTCCTCGCTGATATACTCTCCACCATTATCAGACCTTAAACACTTCAACTTGAGATTCGTCTCAATCTCAACCATGGCTTTCCATTTCTTGAAAACCGAGAACACTTCATACTTGTTCTTCATGAAGTAAACCCACACTTTTCTTGTGGAGTCATCAATAAAGGTCACATAGTAGTACGAACCTCCCAGCGATGCAACAGGAGCGGGTCCCCACACGTCAGTGTGCACCAGCTCTAACTTCTCAGATTTTGGCTCTCTTCCTCCTTTAGAGAAACTAACTCGTTTCTGTTTCCCAAGGATGCAGCTTTCACACATCTGATGATCCACCATCTTCAGATCCGGAAGAGCGCCATTTTCTACCATGAGTTTTATCCCTTTCTCACTCATGTGCCCCAACCTACAATGCCACAACTTGGTCTGTTTGGCATTCTCGACAACAGCAACAGTGTCTTGATAACTCGTCGTCATATAGAGAGTGCCTCTTTTATGACCTCTTGCAACCACCATTGAACCTTTCCTGACTCTCCAGGCTCCACCACCAAAATTGACATCGTGCCCCGTATCATCAAGTTGACCTACCGAGATCAGGTTTCGCATCAACTTTGGCACATGTCTAACCTTCATAATCTTCCACACACGTCCATCTGACATCTTCAGGTTGATATCTCCAATACCAACTATGTCCAAAGGTAATCCATCAGCAAGATATACCTTTCCGTGATTTCCCGCAACATAATTCTCCATAATGCTATGGTGCGGCGTTGTGTGGAATGACGCTCCTGAGTCAAGAACCCATGAATCAATATGGCTATCAACATAGGAGATTGACGCCTTGGTGATATTTGCAGCTGCATCACGAGCTTCACTTTTTCTAGGGGAATCAACAGACACTACCAATGCATCAGCAATCTCACGTGTCACTGCATTGGCTCCGCCTCCCTTGTTGTCTTCCTTCTTAGGTGGTGCCCGACAATTCTTCTTAATGTGGCCTGTCTTTCCACAATTCCAGCACTCCAGAGGCTGTCTGAATTTGGACTGACCCCATCCATTCCTTGACTTCGATCTGCCTTTACTCCGGTTACTTCTGTCTAGGTTTCGTCCTCTGTTTTCTACGTTGAAAGCAGAGCTCGTGGATGTCTCCCCAGAGTCTATCCTTCGAACTTCCTCAGCAAGGATACGATCTCTAACATCATTAAATTTAAGTTTCTGAGTACCGACAGAATTACTAACCGCTGCCCTCATCGGCTCCCAACTATTTGGTAGAGATGCCAACATGATCAATGCTCACACTTCATCATCAAACTCGATTTCAACGGATGACAGTTGGTTGACAATCGTGTTGAACTCGTTCACATGTGCGGCAACCAGGCCACCTTCTTCCATCTTCAAATGAAAGAGCTTTTTCATGAGAAACACCTTATTATTTGCTGAAGGTTTCTCATACATATCCGAGAGAACTTTCATGAGCCCTTCCGTGGTCTTCTCCTTCGCAACGTTGTGAGCAACGTTCTTCGACAGTGTTAGCCTTATAACACCTAGAACTTGTCTGTCAAGGAGCTCCCACTCGTCCTGATCCATCTTCTCAGGCTTCTTGCTCAGCGGTTGATGGAGCTTCTTTCCGTACAGATAATCTTCAATTTGCATTCTCCAAAATGCATAGTCTGTACCGTCAAATTTCCCGATACCGTGTGCCGAACCGTCTTCGCCTCCCATCGTTTCTGAAACCACCGTGTTTAAAACACCTCTGTCGACGAACCGATGTTACCGACAAGATTCACTATTCACGAAATCACTATTCACGTGAATAGTAACCCGACAAATTTTTGACCGATCCCCGTAACTCAAGCTCTGATACCAGTTGTTAGGAAATATCGGGTCAAATTTTGCGGGAAATCAGAATTTGCGGGAGCGGGAAGACACACACAAAATTGTTAACGGAGTTCGGCCAATCGTGCCTACGTCTCCGGGACCTGCTACCGATCTTTTTATTATCACCGGAAAATTTTTACAAAGTTCTCAACTCACACCCGAAATTTTTTTTTTTTTTTTCTTCACGAAGAAGTTCTTCTTCTTCTCTTCTTCTTCTCTCTTTCTCTTTGGATTTTGGGATGGATTTTCTCTTCACCTCAACTTGGGTATTTATAGGAGAAGCTTGAGGGTTGGTGAAGCTCACGATTGTTGACAAATCTATCACCTACCAAAACCATCTTCTTTGATTACGGCCACCGTCCTTGCCGTCATCACCGTCCATTTCACCGCCCAGAAAAAAACGTGTTATAATTAACAGGTGCTACCTCATGGAAAAGCCAGAAGTCTGAGTTAATCTTCACATCCACTATGGAAGCTGAGTATGTTGCATGTTATGAGGCTTGTATTCAAGGAACATGGTTGCGGAATTTCGTGTCGGAGTTTGGGGCTTTGAGTTTTGTTGACAAGCCTCTCACTCTTTACTGTGACAATCAAGCTGTAATCTTCTTCTCTAAGCATAATATGATATTTAAAGGAGCCAAGCATATGGACCTTAAATATCAATCACTAAAGCAAGATGTCAAAAGAGAAAAGTCTTTCATTGAACATATAAGCACTGAACTTATAGTTGCAGACATATTTACAAAAGTTTTACCTCCAAAGACTTTCATTAAGCATGCTGAAAGAATGAGTCTTGAGGATAGCGCTTAATTATGTTGTTTCTTTGATTAGCCTATGTATGACAATTATTTGAGCTCTTTATGATTTTTACATCTTTATATATTCTGTTTCCAATGTTGCACACAAATTATTGTTGTTTGGATTTCTGATAACAGAATGAGTCTTTGTTTAAAGACATTAAAGGGATCATTACGAGACTTCTACTTATGTTTATGGTCTAACTAAAAAGGTGGTCAATGTGATAGTACATGGAAGGGATCATGTTGCATAATAATATGTAACCGCCATGACTCTTATTAATTACTAGATTAGTTAAGACACTTATGATGACCAAATGAAAAATAAAGTTATAGCATATTATGCCGGCCTTATGATTCCATAAAGAAAACATTAATGGATCTTACTAACGACCAAGTGGGAGACTGTAAAGAATATTTCCGTTTCCCTATTATATGGTCTTATAGTTATCCGTTTTCTATTGGAATATTTCTATTCCTTAATATATTTGGTGACCAATGAAGTTGGAAATAAAAGAGTAATTCTTAATTTATCTCTACTTTGATGGACGGTTGAGATTAAACTAAAGGAAACCTTAAAGAGGAATTAGGTCCTCTCTCCACCTATAAATACATATCTTTAGACCATAATAAAGATATCGTGAAAGCAACACATAAAGTTATAGGCAAGGCGAGATAAACCTAAAAGTTCCTATGAAGAGATCAAGATGTTCATCTTCCATTCAGGATTCAATCCATTCAGGAAGATCTCCAGGCACAATGAATGCAGGTAAGTCTATAAACATTCATATGATCATATTATGTGATAAACCTAGATGTTTAAAGATCTTAGGGTTCATGTAAATCTAACTTACAAGCACATGCACAAGGACCATAGTTTCAGAGAAACAAATAGTAAGAAACAGACCTAGAAATAAGCTTTAGGAAGAAATCAAACCCCACCCAATATACTGATGAGAACAAGGAGAGCATGCATCCTTTTATAGTGCTACAACATCAGACCATCAGCCTAGTTGAGCCACATGAAGTGAACCAGAAACCAAACCTTCATAAGAAAAGAACAGACTTCTCCTTCAGAGACGAAGCAAACCAACATGAAACAACTTCTCTCTGCAACTAGATCGTAGATAACACTGAAGAGACCATATAGAGATACACTTGATGCTGAGAAACCGACGGCTACAAGACATGAGAGTACTCCAAAATCATGCAGAGGAGAGACATGCCACATGCACCAAACAAACTCGGAAGGCTCTAAAGAGATTTGGGTAACGAGATAATCAGATCTGAGAGAAAACCCAGACATGCAAAATCAATAAAAGAGTGAGAAGTCATACCAGTCTCGTACTGTGTGAATCCAGCACATGCTAAAGAGCTAGATGAAGAAGCGAAGGTGAGTAATTACAAACATGAACCTCTCAAGACTCTATGTGTGTTAATAATAATTTTGTTTGTATTCGGTAGTAGTAGCCTTAAAATGACTGTTAATGTAATAGCTCTTAAAGTGGAGTTTATTTCTTAAATTTACGATTAAGATATGAAATAGACGCTACCGAATAAGCTGATCAAGGCTGTGGAAAGTTTTGTTCGGCTAATCTAGGATGGTCACAAATTCAAGAAATGTATGTTTGGCGGAGGCCTCACCATAGCTGAACTGTCGCGTTATGAGAGCAAAGAAGAAGCAAAAAGAAAAAGAGGCCAAAGAGAAGAAGGACATAGAGGTCCAAGGTGATTCACTTGAAACAGATGCATGTGATGTTGGCGACAATAACCACGTTGTAAACCTTGTTGCTGGACTTGTTAAACAAAACATTGAGGATGTTGTTCTTCTATCGTACTCTTCTTTTAATGTCGACTGGACTTGTCTGCCACCAAAATAATATGTTGCGTTACGCCATTGAGTAACTGGTAATACCCAATTTGTTGAAGAAGTTGTCTAACTAGATGTTAACCTACACTAACATATATTGATTGCTATCTATTTGCCTAGCAGCCAACAATAAAACACCGATATGGACATTCTCATTCTCCTAGTGTTTGTTCATTAGAAGTTATACTGTTACAGAACTTGTTAGTCATGCAACTAGAACAAAAGAACTTTCAACTAGAACTCATATTTAAGTGATAATGGGTGGTCCTAAGGTTCCATGTTGAACATATGGTATGTTCGATGTTGCTTATATTTTGGAAGACTATCTTGTATGTCAAAAACCCCCAATAATTTTGTCAGTACCAAGTAACAATCTTAGCCCTATATTAATTAGAAAGGAACTTGATAAATCCATGTGTTAATATTATGATAATATTTTACATACAAATTTAACTTATGATGTTAATCTATAATATTATATAGTAATCGTTAACTTAGCCTACGTATGTACACAAAACAATATAGATGTGACTATTTATTCTATCGATACATGAGAGACATTAAAGCTTAAAATTATAGTAGATTCAAAACATTATTAATGTCAAAAGACAAAAACAAAAAACAACCTTAATCTAAAGGGTCACGGCTATTGTACAAGGAGATTCACCACTGTAACATACTCTCTTTAACAGTCTTTGTTCCCTCTCTACCGAATCAAGTTGACATTTATGATTTTTCAAGCCTCCTTAAATACACTATCAAAAATCCAAAACATTTGATAGTAACCTTTACATCCTGCCATTCGGTGTTACAATTATATTTTTTCCCGGTTTTTTGTAAATTTCAAATGTATCTTACGCGCTGCTTTTCAAGCAGAACGAGTGGATGGTTAAGAAGATAAATGTAGCATACGAGAAAATAGAAATCTACGATTGTACTTAAAAAGATCATGCCGGATCAATCTCTGCTCAACGTTAAATCGACGTGTTTTCTACCAAGGGTAAAATCGTAATGAGGTACATAATTATATACAATAAATAGTTTTTTTCCGTTTTGGTAGTTACTTAATTTCACTTTGGGCCAATAATCTCTAATTTTAAACAATGTGACGTGGATTTTTTTCCAGCAAACTATTTTATTAATATCAAATTAGGTTCAAATGTTTACATGAAACATAAGAGATAAACAGCACATTTTTAAGATTTTGAATTTGGAAAAAGTAATAACACATTGCTATCTAACTATTTCGTAGAATAGGCTGATACGCTAACTTTATCCATCTTCTTTCTTGGTCTTAGATGATCTTGTTTTTGGCTGTCATGCATTGGATGCGATCAAAAGCCTTTTTTTTTTGAGAAGATCATTGGATGCGATCCATCTGTTACATCGCAATCCGTCCTGTACACTCCCGCTGCAGGAGATAACATGTGTTATTACCATCATAACTGTCCGTGATCTAGATTGTCTCCTTGTTTGATATCGATAAAGACGATAAACAAAGTACTCCATGTTGTGTTGATGATGTGATATCGCCATCTGATGCCGTATCAGAATCTTATTTTCTTCATCTTGGCCATTGCAAAACTCCTCCCAAATTCCATGTTTTGTACAATCTTGAAGTGTATGCTCCTTTACTCCATAAAAATTGGAGTGAAGCAGTAAGCCATCAATTAAAAAACACAGCCATTTAACCTTTCCTTTTATTACTGTCACCACTTCTCCTTTATAGCATTCGTTATCCTTTCTCCGTAACATGCAATGATCCAACACCATAAAGAAAAGACAATTCAATGTCACTGTCCACTCCCAAAGTCAAGAGGCAAAAAAAGCATCCATACACTTTGTAAAATTCAGACAACATCTCGATCCCATACACCTATACGAGATCAACCCAAGACGTCTCATGAATCTCCTAAGGTAGAATGCTGGGAAGATCAAAGAAGAAGTGAGTGGTCCACAAATCGACGCTATCCTCAACGGCGGTGGCCATGACTGTTTTAAAAATTCGTCTGAAAGAAGACGAAACAAACCGTCATGTGACGAAACAACAACACCAACGGTTTGGACAGAGGGTACACCAACCGCTGGACATAAAACGTCAATTTTGGAGTTTGACAGACAATAATCATCACTAAACCACTGGTAACAGAAAGGTCATGTCGGAAAAATACTGTCTCAGAAAGAGAGAGACACCACGTTGAAAGTGGATATCAACAGTAACAGCCAAGAAGGAAGTTGCCAAATTCTATTACATGGTAAGAATGAAGAAGACCCATCTTTATCATCAGAATTGGAGGATCCAAAAGAACCGAATCCCAAGATCATCAATAGCAACATCTTCATGGACATCAACATAACTTGTAGACAGATGTGAAAAAATAAAAATACAGATCCTGCAGACATAGCCGCCGGAGAAAAAGCCGTTTTCTTTTTGTTTCTCTTTCGAGATCGCCTTTGATGTTTCACGGTCTAGGGATGTTAATACGGGCTACCCGGACCCGTTTAGACTCTGCCCGTTTAAACCCATTTAATGTCAGGCCTGTTTAGATCCGTTTAATATCAAGCCCGTTTAGAACTAAGCCTGCCCGTTTAGCCCGTTTAGGCCCGTTTAAGTTTTTTTTTGTGAATTCTATTTTTTAAATAATCTTTTGTCCTACCTTAATGTAATTTTATTAGTTTTTATTTGATTTTATAACTTTATAATAAATAAAAATTCAAATTAAAGCAAAATTTGAAAAAAAATCTATTCTACTTTTAATAAATATTAATTAGTTCATAATATCATAAAATATCAACAAATTCTAGTAGGTTTTAAAGATTATTATAACCTAAATCATCTTCTAGAAAAAAGGAAAAACTATATATAATATAACTATTTTGTTTCAAAACACACAAAATATATATAAAAAAAAATTTAAATTTTTTTTTAAAATTCGTTTTAAATATAATTTTTTTTTAAAAAAAAATTCTTAAACGGGCCTAAATGGGTACCCATTTATTTAGTGGGTATGCCCATTAACGAGACGGGCCTAAACGGGCGGACCCGTATAAACCCGTTTATTTTTTATATCATAATAAACGGGTAACGGGTCCGCCCGTTTATACTAAGCCCGTTAGGCCCGCGGGCTTTGAACCCATTTTAACATCCCTAGTTTCACCCTTATAATTTTTAATATGACGTGGGTTTATATTGTGTTTTGTTGCAAGAAATTGGTAG
>CAJHQP010011647.1:0-14560 GCA_905132765.1 Moricandia arvensis
TGGCTTGTGACTGGAGCAAAGCTAGGCGTTGAAAAGGGTATGATTGTGTTGCGTTTGAAGTATTCTTGCTTAAATTATTGAGAGGTGTTTAGGTGAGATCTTGTTTTCCGCTGGCCAGAAAAATTATCATGTCAGCATTCTTTGCACGGAGTGAATCTTTCTTGTACATATTTCAGTTGCTTGCCATAACCGTTTGGTTTGGTTTGATTGTAGTTTGCTTTGGTTTGATTGTAGTTTGCTTTGGTTTTGTTTGGTCCATTTTGTTTTCTAGATGATTTTTATTGTAAAATGAAAGATGTAAATTGTATTCAGTTAATTGTATGGTTCAACAACTGGTATCCAATTTGGTATCCGAACTAACGACTAGTCATATAACACAATAAACACTAAAACAGAATACATGAAATATAGTGGTGAATTGCGTTCGATTTTTATGGCTTCGATTGGTTTGAATCATCAGATACTTTTTTGTGTGTCTGTTATCTAGATATAAGTTTAAAATTGATGTTCTATGGAGTATTTATAAGTTTACGTCTAACAGTACTTCTTTCACCACGCTAGAAACCTTTTGATGTAAAAAGATTAATGAACCCTTAATCAAAACACTGGACAAAGAAACTTCCACAAAAATTACACTGTAATACAGTTTCTATTTTATTTTATTTTTCATCAAAAAAAAAATAGATCGGTACTGACGAGACAATTGTCCTATAATACAATTTAACGAGGCATTTAAATTGTACACTCTATAAATAGAACATCAGTCCAAAATACAATTTAACGAGACTATTAAATTGTACTCCCGTTTGCTTGGGTCGTTTGCTCTCTGGCCCTGTGTGGAGCTCAAGAATATAGCGCAAACCTACATGAAATTTTGGTGCACTTGACAGATAGACCGAGGTATGGACGTGCTAAAATATCAATATCGGCTTAGCCGGATTAATTCAATGTGAACCGTTTCCGTTAATTAGTTTAAATCATATGGTTATCAATTAGTTATCGGTATTATGATTTCTCATTTAACCCGATCATGCATTAATCAGAATCACAAAATATTATAGTGGTGCATTGTGTTCGATTTTGTCCGGTTTATATTGGTTAGAACAAATCATTTGCTTTTGTGTGTGTTTCCGTAGATGATAAGTTACCAATGGCTGCACCTGAACTGATGATGTCACCACAGGGAGTGGGAGATTACTGGAAGCAACATGGCAAGTGTTTCACACTCGATATCGTGATTGTTGAATGAGCTACTCCCTTGAACTATGTGCTATGAACCAGTTTAAAAATAGAAATTGGTATATATATAATAATGTTATGCTTGATTTTATATATGAAAAGATGGTACATGAGAAAATCACATATTAGTTTGTGGAACATCTTTTAGTTCTTATTTTCTCTTTATGTTTCTTCAAAGTCGTGCTAGGCTTGAGATATCAATAGGGTAAGCGTCTGAAGGCGATTGTGCGGTGTACGATCTCCTTGCGATAATCACGTTTGCGGCTTCGGTCGGGTGAAAAGCGTCCCAGAACACATACGCGTTTCGGTTTCCACATGGTCTTTGTCCCGGTAAGCATGTGATCTGACCAGCATTTCTCCCAATACCACAACATCCTGCGTTTGTCGTTGTGAACCCTGGAAAGAAAC
The DNA here is from genome assembly GCA_905132765.1 of Moricandia arvensis. NCBI lineage: Eukaryota > Viridiplantae > Streptophyta > Magnoliopsida > Brassicales > Brassicaceae > Moricandia > Moricandia arvensis. The sequence continues at coordinate 1,648 of CAJHQP010011647.1, forward strand.
AAACATTCCCGACAAAACCGATATCAAGTTCTGTTTCTTTAACATTAAATAGTAAAAAACTCTCTTGTATGTGTGTGATAAGTAAGTATATACCAAATCTAGAGGGGTTTGTGATCATGTCCTGGAAAATGCCATAAGCATTGATGTAAGTGAACCTTGCATCAGGATGATTGTTGTTGAGCTGATCAACCATAGATCTTAGCTTGTTGTTGAAGATTTGGTTCGCTGAGTTGATTCGGTCATCGCAAGTCTTACTGTCCCGACTGCGAGAGAGTGCGTTAGGACTACAACCAATGGCGCCAACTCCGATCAATGCAAACTTTCTAGCCCCATAGTTGTATAGTGCCTACACAAACCCCAAAAGGACGCTTGTGAAACAAGGAAGTAACCAAAAGAGCCAAAAAACTTGTATCTAATGACACAAAAGCAGAGATAGATATAGTAAAACGTTACATTAAGCTGAGTGGTGTAGCGACTGATGAGATCATCAGCGAATTGTTCAGGTGTGAATTGTCTGCTTGAAGAGTAGAACGTTGGCATGAAGTAGTTGTTGAGATAGTCGTTGCTTCCTATACCAACAGAGTAAATGCATTTCTTGAGGTAATCAGCTGCTTGAGTCTCGCCTCCTAGTACGTTCACCACCTGCTGTACCGTTGTCTGGTAGTTCCTAACTTGCCCGCTAAAGCTTATTCTTTGTCCCTTCAGTTTCAAGTAAAACAAAACATGTTGTAAGTTTTCTAATGTGTTAGGAATGAAGAGTGTTGAGAGTGTTGTTATGTTCAGTTACCAGTTGTCGACCAGTTTCTTCTCGAATTCCGGCAGCTGCAGATGCGTAGTTAACTCCGGCGAGTATTTGCCGACCACTCACAGTATTGTAAGCAGGAATGTAGTCTTTAAATCCAAGTAGCACAGCTTCATTACATCACAAAGAAATATCAAAATCATGTTAGGCTAGTAGAACTATTAACATTTTAGTCACAATACTATTTAACTAGCAAAACCTCTGGTTACTTAGTGTTATATATGTAGAAAAGATAGATTCTAAAAGACGACTCATACCAATCTCGTCAACGGTGGTTTTTCCGTTGGAGAACCGGCCAGTGGGGCCGCCGAAATCGATGCCGTAAGGGAAGTAATTGGCTCTTGCAAAAGAAACAAGACCGTTGTTGTTTCCATTGTCAACCAAAGAATCACCAAAAACGAAGTAACATGGAACTTGTTGTGCTTTTGCTACACTGAACGCTAAAGCAAACAACACAAACACTACACACCATTTCCTTGAGTAACTCTCCATTTCAAATTGAAGTGTATTGAGTGATAAAAAAAAAATACTGGAAATGGGAAGTGTAGTGTAGTGATGTGAAGAAGTCCAGAGAACTAGTGTGTATATATAGATGTTTGATATTTTTTCTGGTAGCTTTAATTTTGTTGGGCTACTAATTTAAGATTGGTGGGTCCAAAAAAGTTGTGTTTTTCTTCTCATTCATTACTCAAAATTAAGATTGATTTAGAAAGGGGTTTTAATCTTAATTAATTACTTAAAACTTGAAGACCAAAGAAAACTTTGTATGTGCCGACAACCGCATCGACACTAATAAATGATCCTCATTACTTGAGGAGTTTAAGAAGATGTGAGAAACTATGGACAAACAAAAACCTAAATTTTCCTATAATATCGAAATCAAACATTTATTATACCAATAAAGTAGCTTTACTTTCGTTAGATATATTAATATCTATTTATTTACCATAATACTAATATCAGTTTTTGTTTAAATTTATCTTGTAAGTCTTTACAAAATCTGTCATATAATATAATCAGGATAAAATTAATATAAAGATGAAATACACGGATAATACATAAATCATCAAAATATATTGAAATCATTATACCAATAAATTAGCTTTTCTTCCTTTAATAATGCTATTTACCATAACTAATATATTGGTTTTTGTTTAAAATTATCGTGTACGTCTTTATAAAAAATTGCATCTAAGATATATTAATGAGGATAAAATTAATATAAAGATAAATAACATGGATACATTTTTAAAACAAAATATGAAGAAGTTTAAGCTCAAACATAAAAATGTATTAATATATAAACTAAATCTTTTAAAAAGATATACTCCCTTCCTTTTCAAAATAACATTTTCTAAAACAATTGTGCTTATTAAAAATATAATTAATGTTCGTGATTTTCATTTTATTGTGCGGTTTTCAATAAATATCAACTAATAAAATTTTGTTAGTTTAAATATTTTTAATTAATATTTATTTTAAAGTCTATAATTCATTAACATCAATTAATAAAAATATCTTAAAATTTTAGAAAATCAAAAACATCTTAAGAATAATCCAAAAATAAACCTAAGAATAAACAGAGGAAAACTACTATATTAAAACAGAGTCATATTTAAAAATTACCTTGACATGTTTTTTTTAGACTTATTGAAAAATGTTGTGATTTATCTATTAACTAACATTCCTATTATTTCTACATATTCTTCAATTAGATAATATATATATATATCTTATCTATACCTTAATATTTTATGTATTTCTTGAAACATCAAAAGTGTTACCTATTATTAGGACATGATTACCATATAATTGTTAATATTATAGACCTAAGCAATAATACTCTATAAACGTTTTATATTTTTCTTATGTGTTTCAAACTTCTATTAGTTAAATTTGTAATCATTTTTAACCCATAAACTTTTCCTTGGTATAGCTTGAATATATGAACTCTAGGAATTTGTAATCATCTTTAACCGATGAACTTTTACATTAGTCTACAGCCATGTTACCACCATTTCACGTTTAAAGAAAAAGAACATAAATCAAACACTCCAACTAATGAAACATAATAAATACTTCAAACTATATTGGAATATAGTTCAAACTGACATACAAATATTTTATAAAACAGAATTTGTGTACATTGTCGTAGGTCAAAAATCCAATTATATTGTTTTAAAAGATAAAACTTAAACAATTATCATTGATAACACCGGAAATTATAAAAATCTAATCAAATATAACAAAAAATAGTTATAATTCCGAATATAAACATAATCTAAACAAAAAAAATCCAAATCATGTTTAAATCTAAAATAATAATTAATAACAATCTATGTATATTTTTATACATTTAGAATTCAATGATAACTAATTGATCCTTTAGAATCTTGTAGATTACAGAATATTCTCCCTTCTTTTAGGAATCGTAAGCTACAACAAACCTAACCATAAACACTATATATATATATATATATATATATATATATATATATATATATATATATATATATATATATATATATATTATTCGATTGCATTTTTCTAAGCACAACAACACCTCAAACATTCACATAAAAAAACTTTCTAATAGCTCTTTTCTCTAATTCTTTGCTCAGTGCGGTAAAACCATACAAAGAAACTTGGAAAGTTCATGTGAAACCTATTCATTTATGAACAAGACAATAATTGGATGATATATAATTTTGTATCTACTATATTAAAATAGAGTACTATTTGAAAATCACCTTGACATATTTTTTTGGGACTTATTTAAAAATGTTGTGACTTATCTATTAACTAACATTCCTATTATTTCTATATATTCTTCAATTAGCTAATATAATATAATATATTTATATATATATATATATATATGTATATATTATGTATTTCTTGAAGTATCAAAAGTGTTATCTATTATTAGGACATGATTACCATATAATTGTTAATATTATAGACCTAAGCAATATTACTCTATAAACATGTTACATTTTTCTTATGTGTTTCAAACTTCTATTAGTTAAATTTGTAACCATCTTTAACCCATAAACTTTTCCTTAGTATAGCTTGAATATATGAACTCTAGGAATTTGTAATCATCTTTAACCATTGAACTTTTGCATCAGTCTACAGCCATGTTACCACCATTTCAGGTTTAAAGAAAAAGAACATAAATCAAACACTCCAACTAATGAAACATAATAAATACTTCAAACTATATTGAAATATAGTTCAAAATGACATACAAATATTTTATAAAACCGAATTAGTGTATATTATCGTAGGTCAAAAATCCAATTATATTGTTTTAAAAGATAAAATTTAAACAATTATAATTGATAACACCAAAAATTATAAAAATCTAAAAAAATATAACAGAAGATAGTTATGATTCCGAATATAAACATAATCTAAACAAAACAAATCCAAATCATAATTAAATCTAAAGTAATAATTGATAACAATCTATATATATTTTTAGATATTTAGAATTCAATGATAACTAAATAATCCTTTAGAATCTTGAAGATTATGGAATATTCTCCCTTCTTTTAGGAATCGTAAGCTACAACAAACCTAACCATAAACACTATATATATAGATATTACTCGATTGCATTTTTCTAAGCACAACAACACCTCAAACATTCACTTAAAAAAACTTTCTAATAGCTTTTTCTCTATTTGTTTTGCTCAGTGCGGTAAAACCATACAAAGAAACTTGGAAAGTTCATGTGAAACCTATTCATTTATGAACAAAACAATAATTGGATGATATATAGTTTTGTATGGTTTAGTTATTGACTTATTGATGTATCTAGGTTTTTACGTGTTTAGTTGTCTGTTTCATTATGTTTTTCTCGGTTATTCGCTTGTTTTCGTTTGTGTTTCAGGTAATTAGGTAATAAAGCGCGTTAGGAACCATTGGCAACTACATACTGGAATTCCGAAGAAATCCGTACCAATCCGAAGGAGTTAGAGCAAGAAACGAACAACGGATCAAACCGAAAGACGAAGCACAAAGCCAAATCGATCGATTGGGGTTTCACCACAACAACCCATCGATCGATGCCAAACTGCGGATGGAGCCGAGCTAAAGTGATCGATCGATTGTACAACACAATCGATCGATTTAACCCAACGCTAAACTCGTATCAACACGAATCGATCGATCCATTTTTACTCCAAAAATGAATCGATCGATTGACGTCCTGCGGCCACCAACTTCACCAACCCAATCCCACTTCACCAAGAACTCTACTTCACCAACCACACCAACTCACCCTTTCATTATTATGTCTGGAGCTTTTGGAGGCCTTCACTTGTGTATAAATAGAGGGGTTGCATCCCATCCCAACTCATCAAATCCAATCTCATCTCACTCTCATCCCATCACAACACAATCTATCTATCTTAGTTTTAGTTCTTGTTCTTAGTTTGAGTTCTTGTTCCTGTTGTTGAAGTTTGAAGTTATATTTGAAGTTTGAAGTTTGAAGTTCATCGATTACTTGAAGAGAAACTCTTTCTCTTCCTAGAGAAGCTTTCTAAATCCCTTTACTCTATTGCTTTTATGAAATCTATTATGTCTTGTGTTCAAGTTATCATGTGTGAGTAATCTACTAGTTAGGCTAAGGTGATTCAAGGGAATCCATGAATCACTGAAATTAATGTGTTAATCAAGGGAAAATAATCATCTGGTTCTTCATCTATATTAATCTTAATGCTTGAATTAGAAGGTACAACTAGTTCATGATTAATAGGAAATTAACACACCAAAAGTGATAGTTAAAATCCCGAAAAGAATCTAGATGAGCAAAGTTCTGTAACCAACGAGAGTTGTTGTTATAGACTTTGTGAACATATCGAACCTATTAAGAATGCATGTTTAGGATATGAATATGGCGAGAGTTGATATTTGAAATTCTATAACATAGGGTTTAGTACTGCGAGAGTAGGCTAAACTAATTGAAGTTGTTTGAGTTCAAGAACGGTTCTAAATCATATTCCTTGATTAATACTTGTTTCATGATAAATGTATTTCCCGAGAATCACCCAATGCCTAACGCCTTTTAAATCATAAATCAATTTAAATCATTAGCAATTGTGACAACCGAACAAACAACAAAACCCCTCATATCTGTTCTAGCTTAACTTTACTCTCAAAGTTCCATAGTGTAACCTTGGTCCTTGTGGATTCGATCCCTAAGTACTACCGCGCATTACCGTGCACTTGCGGTTGGTTTTTAGTGGTAAAACCTGAGCACATCAAGTTTTTGGCGCCGTTGCCGGGGACCAATAGCGTTACCTTTGGAACTAGGACTGGAGTCTAGTCTAGAACCCTATTACAAAAATAAAAAAAAAATATTTTCGATATTACTAATAAACTCTTTCTTGATTTTCTTGTGAGTGTTGCAGGTATATGAACACGAGAAGCCGAAGTTCTGAAGAATTAGCGGTTGTTTCTAACGAGGAACTTGCAAGAATAGAAAGAGAGAACAACAGAAGGAGAAGAAACATGGCTGGAGTACATAACCAGCATGGTGAACCCCAAAACATCCAAAATCTTCCTATGAATGATGAGCAAAACGCTGCTGCTGCTGCTGCTGCCGGAGTGTTCAGACAACCCCAACCACTTCCTAATCCAGGACAGAGACGAGATCAACCTCGCCCCATTGGAGCTGTCGACACTCCGCACACCTATTACCATAACCGATCAGCAATACAACCTCCTCCGATCAACAGGCAAGACTATGAGATCAAACCTCAAACTATAGCTCTGGTCAGACAGAGCATGTTCTATGGTCTCCCGTCCGAAAGCCCTATGGATCATATAGAGACCATTGAGGAGATCAGCAGCACAACAAGATCAAATGGAGTTCCCGCTGATTATTTACGGTGCAAGCTGTTTTCATTCTCTCTTGGAGACAAAGCAATGAGATGGCTGAAATCTCTACCTCCAGGATCTATCACAACATGGGAGCAATGCAGAGCCATCTTCCTGGACAAATTCTACACCAAACAGAAGACGGCCAGCCTAAGGAGCAAGATCACCAGCTTCAGACAAAATGACTCTGAACCAGTGAGTGAAGCGTGGGCAAGATTTAAAGAGTATCAAAGAGAGTGCCCTCATCATGGGTACTCAGATGAGCATATCCTCAACATATTTTATGATGGAGCAAGCTGGAATGTCAAGAACTCTCTCAACGCAGCCAGCAATGGAGATTTCATGACAAGGAACCAAGAGGAAGCTTACACTTTGATAGAAAACCTTGCCACAAGCTCTAGTAACCTGAATGAGGAGTATGATAGATCAAGGAAAGGTGGGAACTCAGAGAGCAAAAAACTAGAAGAGATGAGCGCAAAGATCGACATGCTTATGCAAAGGGATCAAAGGGCGGTCAATGCCATTGAAGGTTATGGAGAAGGAGCTTTCTACTTTCCAAATCAAGAGCCACAAGATCAACAAGCTGCAGTCAACTTTGTGGATGGCCAAAATCTTGAACAACAAGCTGTGAACTACATTGGTGGACAGAACTATCCACAAAACAGAGGACCAAACCAAGGGTTCCAACAACCAGCTTATGGACAGAACCAAGCACCGAGGATCCCACAGGGACAACAAGCCTATCGACACCCAAACTACGGGCAGAACCAACCATTTGGGCAAGGCTTGGGGCAAAACGGTAACCAGAACGCAAACTTCAACCAAGGAGGGTACCAACAGAAGCAACCTTTCAACTATTCCCAACCGCAGAATCAAGCCCAAGTTCAAACCGGTGGAAGCTCTGTTCCAGCTCCTCAAGAATCTAAGCTTGAGGCAATGATGCAACAGTTGATTCTCAACCAGCAGAAATCAGCAACAGAGATCAACAAAAAGGTTGACACCATATTCCAAGACATGAACAACAGATGGGAATCTCTTTCCGCACATGTCAAGAAGCTGGAGATTCAAGTTGCTCAAACCGCAGAAGCTGTCCAGAGACCAAATGGAGTTCTTCCTGGAAGAGGAGAACATAACCCAAGAAAAGACCACTGCAACGTTGTCATCTCTGCTGAAGATGAAGTGCCAGATCATGTGAAAGAAGTGGACGAGATTGAAAGACTCCTCTATGGATCTGCACTTGTGCAGGATGAGGTACACATTGTAGCCAAGGCTGATGCTCAAACCGTGGAGAAGGTTGAGAAAAAGGTTGTGCAGCCAGTTGGAGTCAAAGCTATGATATCACCTTATGTCAAACTCCCATATCCGAAGAAGGTTATCACTAAGGCTCAAAAGAAGGTCATCTCCAAGTTCAGAAAAGACTTGAGTGATATCGGAGTTAAACTTCCAGAGCTTAATACAATGCAAGAAGCTTATGTCCAAATGATGCTCATCAAGGACATTCTGGATCACAAGGAAGAAGTAGCGGAGCTTCTAAACATCTCTACAGCACTGATCGATCGACAAGTCCCACCAAAGTCTCTCCCTAAGCTAGAGTCACCAGGGAAGTTCACACTGTCTTGTTCCCTTGGAAAAATAACCATGAATGATGCTCTTGTGGATAGTGGTGCCAATGTCAATGTCATCTCAATGGAAATGGTGAAGAAACTAGGTATTGAAAGCATGGAGCCAAACACAACCTCTCTCATGTTTGGGGATTCGTCTTCCACAACCCCCACGGGCCTCATCAAGGATTTTCCTTTGAAAATTGGAGGATGCACGATCCCTATAGACCTCACAGTTGTAAAGATGGCAACTACGAAGAGAGTTCCTTTGGTCCTTGGAACTCCATTTCTCGCAACAGTTGGAGCATGTATTGACTTCTCAAATAAGAAGGTCACACTCCTCAATGTCAACAAGGCTGTCTCCTACCCGATCCAGTCTTCAATGGATGCTGTTTATTGTGGAACAATCACTCGTGCAAACACATCACTCGAGAAGGGAGTAATACCCTATGGTGAAGTTGTGTTATGGAGTCACGATGGAAGCAAGTTTGTGGAGAACGGTCAACGCCTCAAACCACACCTCGCCTACACTGAACCCCCGGAAGAGAAGACGATGTCTCCCTGGGAGAACCGACCCAAGGTTAAAAGAGTCAATCGAAAGTCAAGCTAACGACTGTAAACAAGCGCTTGGTGGGAGGCAACCCACTGGTAAGTGTGAGTAAGTTTTATTTTTGTTTTAAAAAAAAAAAAAAAAAAAAAAAATTAAAAATATAAAAATATGGAAATATATATAAAAAAAAAAAAAAAAAAAAAAAAAAAAGTGATGAGGACTGAGGACACCGGTACATCTGGAGCCGCAGATGAGGACTAGGGCTACCACCGCCCAGTATGGTCAAGTGTTCTTTTACGCGCTATTTACTATTTTTATTTGACATTTTTATGATTTGATTTTTCAGTGGTTACACCAGGGACGGTGTAAACTAAGTCTGGGGGGAGTACTTATCGTACTCTCATTTTGAGTCTACTACTTATTTCTTTATCATTTTCATTGAGATTTTTTTTAATTTTTGTGTGATTTATTTTGCTTTGCCTCGCTAAACAACCTAATAACTAATATCTGAGTACCATTCTTTGAGCTACAAACTGCAGATTGTGAAACATGGAAAGAAACCACAAAACTTTGATCAACCAACATCCATGCTTGCAAGAGTAGCCAAAGGATCCAAACTGACCGACCACTCAAATCTACTCAAATTCTTCTCATCTTGGGGCTTGGTATACACATGATCGGAATCTCTCTTCAGGACTAAGGAAACAACGAAGTCTATACCAATCCGGTTCCCCTCTCTTTCCCCTTCAATAAAAAGAAAAAGAAGATAAGTAAATCATCTACAACTTTTAAGAAGTAAACCAAGACAAAAATCAACTTGGGAAACATGATGATAAATCATAACTCAGTATGATTTGAAGGATAAAGGTCAAAAAGAAGTGATCAGGGCTTGGTGGCTACAACCATTAAGACTTGCATCATGGAAGCCTGTCCAAAATCTCGGTCAATTAAAAAAAAATACCAAATACCCTCGAAATAAAGGGAGACATTGACTGAGTGGAGCGAGAAGAAAGAGGGGAAATGAACCGGAAAAGACCAATCGCATTGTCAAAAGCCTGAAAGAGTAAGAATCCATGAGTCTTTTGATCGATATCCCCAAGATGAGACCGCACCTTAAATTTTAAAAAGGTCGGCAGTGGAAACTTTGGACACTTCTTGCAAAGCTGTGGTTTGAAGATAGTTGAGAAATAAGGATGGGGTAAAAGTACGTGGAATCCTTCCTAAATGTTGGTACTAACTGATGTGGTTTAAAACCAACATATGGTGAAAATGGTTGTTTGCAGGTATTAACTGTTTTTCTTGTCGGATATTTGCTTGAGGGCAAGCAAATGTTCAAGTCTGGGGGGATTGATGTATCTAGGTTTTTACGTGTTTAGTTGTCTGTTTCATTATGTTTTTCTCGGTTATTCGCTTGTTTTCGTTTGTGTTTCAGGTAATTAGGTAATAAAGCGCGTTAGGAACCATTGGCAACTACATACTGGAATTCCGAAGAAATCCGTACCAATCCGAAGGAGTTAGAGCAAGAAACGAACAACGGATCAAACCGAAAGACGAAGCACAAAGCCAAATCGATCGATTGGGGTTTCACCACAACAACCCATCGATCGATGCCAAACTGCGGATGGAGCCGAGCTAAAGTGATCGATCGATTGTACAACACAATCGATCGATTTAACCCAACGCTAAACTCGTATCAACACGAATCGATCGATCCATTTTTACTCCAAAAATGAATCGATCGATTGACGTCCTGCGGCCACCAACTTCACCAACCCAATCCCACTTCACCAAGAACTCTACTTCACCAACCACACCAACTCACCCTTTCATTATTATGTCTGGAGCTTTTGGAGGCCTTCACTTGTGTATAAATAGAAGGGTTGCATCCCATCCCAAACACTCATCAAATCCAATCTCATCTCACTCTCATCCCATCACAACACAATCTATCTATCTTAGTTTTAGTTCTTGTTCTTAGTTTGAGTTCTTGTTCCTGTTGTTGAAGTTTGAAGTTATATTTGAAGTTTGAAGTTTGAAGTTCATCGATTACTTGAAGAGAAACTCTTTCTCTTCCTAGAGAAGCTTTCTAAATCCCTTTACTCTATTGCTTTTATGAAATCTATTATGTCTTGTGTTCAAGTTATCATGTGTGAGTAATCTACTAGTTAGGCTAAGGTGATTCAAGGGAATCCATGAATCACTGAAATTAATGTGTTAATCAAGGGAAAATAATCATCTGGTTCTTCATCTAAATTAATCTTAATGCTTGAATTAGAAGGTACACCTAGTTCATGATTAATAGGAAATTAACACACCAAAAGTGATAGTTAAAATCCCGAAAAGAATCTAGATGAGCAAAGTTCTGTAACCAACGAGAGTTGTTGTTATAGACTTTGTGAACATATCGAACCTGTTAAGAATGCATGTTTAGGATTATGAATATGGCGAGAGTTGATATTTGAAATTCTATAACATAGGGTTTAGTACTGCGAGAGTAGGCTAAACTATTTGAAGTTGTTTGAGTTCAAGAACGGTTCTAAATCATATTCCTTGATTAATACTTGTTTCATGATAAATGTATTTCCCGAGAATCACCCAATGCCTAACGCCTTTTAAATTATAAATCAATTTAAATCATTAGCAATTGTGACAACCGAACAAACAACAAAACCCCTCATATCTGTTCTAGCTTGACTTTACTCTCAAAGTTTCATAGTGTAACCTTGGTCCTTGTGGATTCGATCCCTAAGTACTACCGCGCATTACCGTGCACTTGCGGTTGGTTTTTAGTGGTAAAACCTGAGCACATCACTTATATACTATGTTTAGGTTGTCATAGCCTAACTTTGAGAAATCTTCTTTATATTATTTTACAGGGAACAAAAATCATGCAATTTGCAAGAGTATTTTTCACCTAAAGTACGATTCAAACTTACACTCAGTGTATGGGGATCCATTGAGGATTTCTCAGTGACTGCTACTCTGAGAAACTTGGCTCGCTGGCCAACTTGTTTCGTTGGACTATTAACCAAAAAATTTATAATCCTTCTCTTTTTTTTTGAAGACAAGTAATCATTCTTTATATGTCCAAACAAAAAGAAAATTATTTAGATGTTATTATAATCTTATTAATCAGTTGACACATAAGGAAGTTTACTAAGCTTTTTAATGTATTTTGTTTTTTCATAAAGTATTGTGACAATTTTGTTGTTGTCCGCATAACCCATTTCGGTTTATTATTTTCTTTGTAATATATCTACTTAGTACCTTCTTTATGTTATCATATTATTGTTTAATAAAGAAAACCAAAATATGACCAAAACAAACTATTTTAAAATTAATAAAATTAGATTTTACTAAGAACTCAATATGTGTTTATACTTAAAGATGTTTTTTACAACATTCTTCTCTTTTTTCTTACGAGAAGTAATCCTTCTTTATATGTCCAAACAAAAAGAAAATTATTTAGATGTTATTATAATCTTATTAATCAATTGATACATAAGGAAGTTTACTAAGCTTTTTAATGTATTTTGTTTGTGACAATTTTGTTGTTGTCCGCATAGCCTATTTCAGTTTATTATTTTCTTTGTAATATATCTACTTCGTACCTTCTTTATGTTATCATATTATTGTTTAATAATGAAAACCAAAATATGACCAAAACAAACTACTTTAAAATTAATAAAACTAGATTTTACTAAGAACTCAATATGTGTTTATATTTAAAGATGTTTCTTACAACATTAAATATGCTTATATATTATTTGTCTAACTAATCTATTTAAATCCAAATAAATTTTATTTAATATTTTTATAATTAATAAATAATAAACCACACAAATAAATAATTTTATACAACAAAAAAACACACTACAACGTTTTTCTCCAAAAGTTTATAAAATATCAATAAGCAAGAAAAGTAAATTTTAAAACATAAATTACAAATATTAGTTATAATAAAAATATTTCCGCGCAGCCGCGTGGATCAGAATCTAGTATATATTAAACCAAAACTTAACACGTCTAGGAATATCTAATTTAGAATTGATAAAAATTCTTATAAATATT
>CAJHQP010011648.1:0-14556 GCA_905132765.1 Moricandia arvensis
ATAGTGTTCTCATGTCCGGATAGTTCTTTAAACAATTTTGATAAACGCCCCCATAACATTCGTCTCTACATCCGCCCCTCTTAGTTAAGCTGAAAGACTTTTTTATCTTTATGGAAAAAACACCAACTCTGTTTCTCAGCTAATAGCTATAGTCCCTTTAAAAAATCTACTTGTGTGTTGTATTCTCCCGATTGGCATAAAGTGTTCAATAGAAGAAAGAAAAACTGATTGAAAGTTTGACAACTCATCTAGTCTTCTTATGTTATTCTTTCAGTATAACTTCTTAGGCTTTGGTATATACATTTAGAGACAATGAGACTGGTGTGACAGTTAGCTTCAAACAGTTAATTATTCCCTAGGCAATGGATTTGTAATTAATGAGACTCGTGCGGAACTTAAGTCATACGATTGCAATGTTAAGCGTCTTCAAAACTGTTTGTGATCTGCTTATGGCTCAACCAATGTGGAGTTATGGAGTGCTAATCTTAAAACACTGATCCTACAACAAAAAGGACCTCTTCTCATAGTTCCACAACTATATTTAATCCGTACAGAACCAAATTAGGAACACTAGACAAATCGAAATCCGTTAAGTGTGTTTATGAAAATTATGAACACACTTGTTTTATTAGCAGGGAGACATATAAGGTAAAAAAGGATACAAACATTAGGATACTAGGCATACAAGATTAGAACAGACTCATAAAAGACTTGGAACATAGAGTCATTCGATATCTTGCCCAAGCAGAGAGTTATCACCTGTAATCGTACAAATGAACCCGACACACATCATTGGGTCTTGCCGGTTCTCCTCGGTGATACTTATGGAAACATAATATCCCCACTAAAGTATTTCAACAAAAAAAAACGGTCTCGTTAGGTCAATAGAAAACCCAACAAATGGAGATATAAAATGAAGTGATTTATAGAATGAGTCTAAAAAAGGTTGTTAATGTAAGGGAATAAAAACTTACTCTGATAGTTCTTGTTTGTTTGAAAACGTAGAGAAAGTAAGCACAATGGGGCCAGGAGCAAACAGGGCACGCCTTATATCACATAAGGAGTATGTTTTCTTAGTGACAGGAAACCTCGGGTATTGTAAGGCCGATAGTTTACAGTTGCTCCATCAGGGATGTCTATGCCCTGTTCACACCAAGATTTTCGATCATGAAAAACAATACTTGAATAGTTAATTTGAAATTATCAAGAAAACCAGAAGCAAAATATTTACTTGTAGAACCGGTTATTCGTTTTTTTTGGAACACTACTTTCATTCATACTTAAACATCCGAACTACAATTAAAAAGGAAGTTGTTTAGAAATCTCCAACCAACAGTCCAATACAACATAGAAGGTAGCAAACGTTCTAAGATAGAGGACATCGAATCTAGAGCAGAGTTCGGATGCGTCGATACAAAGGTTGCGAGCATTGCCGAAACCTTGAGAAATAGTCACCGTATATCGGACGTTGACATCCAATCCGCATCTCGGAATATCACCGAGACGAAATCAGTTGTATCTTCAGGCCCCGAACGAACCGCTACACAAGATAACAAAAACGACTATAGATATGGAAACACACCTCCATTCAAAGATTGGAGGGAAAGCGCTCCTAAAAAAGGAGGCAGATGTGATGGTGATGAGCCCGGTGAGCTCCACCGGTAATGAGCAAGAGATCGATTCTTCGACAAAGAGGGAAAATCCTGTAAAAACAATTCAGTTTTTGTAAAAATCTTGATGAATCCACCAAAAACTTTCAGGAAAATGGCCAAAAAGACCAAGCTCCCCCACTGATTAATGGGCTGTGAAACTTGACTAAATATGATGCGATTAATAGCGGGTGGGCTTATCAAGCCCATAACAAAATTGTTTTGGCCTAACACAATGGGAGTGGCCAGGAAGAGTAGTCTCGCCGGTAAAAAAGATACGCAATGGAAAGAGTACGACGGCCGCGCGCGAAGACGGGTTGAGTCCGGTGATGGGAGCAGAGCTGGTACCATCCTCCAGCGTCGGTGGACACAAGCTAAAGCAATGTGGAGAGGTCGTCTGACGCTAAAGCTTTCTCTGTGAGAAAAGCGGAGCTTCGGCGAGAGACCAAAGGTTTCAAGCGGCGAGTATATCGGCGGATCCTGACTTGAGAAACCCAGAATCCGTTGGAACAAACGGTGCTCACCCCAACTAGAGGTGAAACTCGCAGATTTGAGCTCCGTCGATGAGAAGCGCCGATGATGGAGCCACGGCTTTTGCGGGTGGTGAGAAACTCGGCGGAAGAAGAGGAAAGGCGAACCCCCCAAGAAAAAGTCGGATCTGGTGAAGCCAGGTCCGTAAAGGAAACGCCAACCGCTTTGACTCTCGACGACCAGCCTTCTCCGGAAGAATCTGTCACCAAGAGTTTCAGCAGTGACTGAAGCCGATGAGAAGACCTAAGAAGACAAAAGCGAGACGAAGACGAGAGCAAGAGAGAGAGAGAGGAGCTCGACGCCGGCGGTTTGAACCGGTTATCGTAATGTTTCCATTAGTGTTACGCTTAACCGGATCTGGAGAGATCTCCACAGTCTTGACATCAACAGGATAGGACGAAGGGGTACCAAGAACAAAAAAAATGATAATAACAATCTAATAAGATTTCTATTATTTAACTTCCACAATCAAAATTATCAAAGTAACTTATATTTGTATTTTTGTATACAAAAAATTAACATTAACCGCTACTGCAGGCATGGAATTTTGGTTTCGCCAAAGCAGAAGGTAAGGAAAAGAGTGATACAAGGAGAGTAAGAAGCAAAGGCTGGACGTGGGATGTCGACATATATATATTAGCTAGCTATCGATCTTAGTAGATAAAATTTATATTTTGTTTATGCAGTAAGTTGTAATGTCTATACATGCCTGGCTTGTATTATATAGTCGGCGATTATCAGTTGAAAATTAGATTATCAGATTTTGCTACTCGATATAATATCTATTGTACAATAATCTCGCACGTTACACGCGAGAACCTGAATATGTGATTTTAATAATATTCTGTCTGTTTGGTTTGACAAAAGAAGCATGTAGTTTTAAATTTGATATAACTTTTTGTCAGCGATAGATATACTTATATAATGAAATATTAAAGTCTCAGGAATACACCCAATACCCACGGTATTTCTAAAACATAAATTGGAATCAACAATAATACACATTTGTTTTATCACGCGTTGAAGAGATTTACATTTTTAGAAAAGTAAACCTTTAAAAGTGAAAGTTAAATATGTATATTTCAGTAATAGCAGGTGGATTTTGTAAATGGTAAACTCGATTTCTGTCATTGTTGCAAGATACATGGGAGGTTAGGAGGCATTATTGGTTCATGTACTTTACAGTATTTAGAAATCCATATAATATTTTACAAATCAATGGTAAAATCATATTGATTTCAAATCTAACATATAATTTGTATTTGTATTTACCATCCGGAGTTTTCCCTACGATTTGAGTCTTTGTATTTTTAATAAAAGAAATCATGCAAATCCGTTATGAAATCAAATCCATTAGTAAATTCGCGATGATTGAATACACACCTAATTAAATTAGATTTATAAATCATGAACCAATAACACATGATTTCAATATAAATTTTAAAATTATAGAACCAATAACACTTGATTAGTTTAGATTTCAAAATCCATTAAAATGCAAGAACCATAACTCCCCAGTCTAAATTTACATCGCGGACCATTAGATCGCATCTCATGAGTATTCTAATCTCTGATAGATTCCTTCTATTTTATTTTAAAATTTGTTTAAGTTTGTGCATATAGATAAAAATATCTAATTTTAATATAATTTTAAAAATAAATTTTTATTATTATAAACTTAACATTCGCTTCAAACTAATAAATTTTTATTTAAAACAAAATTTTATTCACGACATGTAAATAAGAAATGACGTAGTATCTATGAGACACAAAGCTTTAGTTAATCTCCGAGTGGGGAAGCAAATCCTCTAGGGCGGGAGTTGCATTAACTTCAACCATGTGAGTTGATTTTAGCAATAGTAGTATATGATATCAAAATAGTAATTTTAATTAATATTTCTGTCGGTAGAGAGTCCAAAGAGCAATTTTGTGATAAATTTACTATATTTTAGTGTTCCCATCTAAATTTCACAAACGTTAGATTAGTCTTTAAAATTCACTACCTCTCATTCTTTCATTTTACCTTTCCTTAACAGAACAAATTTTACCCTTTTCATTGTCATTTGGCATTGTTTTATTTGATGAGAAGAGACTGGATAAGTACCCTAGTGTGCATATGTGCTCACTAGTGCCATGTGGACACCAAATTCATTGATGTGGAAATGAAAAATATGGTGTGTCTTACATTTTTCAACAGTAAATGAAGATAACTGCCTCTGAGCTATAACATAGATAAAAGTTCTGAGCCCAAAATTTGGTCATTATGTCTAAGCTTTTGCATTGTTACTTTTTTCCAATTTTTATCAGTTGGTTAGAAAGAAAATTATTGAAGCTATTGACAATAAGACTGAACGCGGCACAGATTCAACATATCTATACATCGCAATCACTTACTATCCTGAACGGCTCATAGGCAGCTTTACATGGTAGGTCTCTCGCGTTCAAGCATCTTTGCTGCTAAGCAGGCGTACAGTACTTGATTAGAAAGATTGACAAGAGACTCTTAAATTATCCTAACCTCTGGCTCACACGTCATATCCATGGGAGATGAAACAAGTTCGAAATGGTATCAGAACATCTTCTTTCCTATCTTTCTTCGATAAGTGCGACTTATGATGTATTCACCGACCTTCTTTGGGAACTATATAATAATCTCACTTGTTCATGAAAAAGGGTAATTATGGGTCGCAAACCTCTCTCGAACACAAATGTGCTTTTGCGAAGCATAACTAGGTGTTAGAAAAACACAAAAGTGGACTTATCATTCACACACATACTTTATACTATTAAGATACCTGGGCTTTATGAGTGTATCATACTCGTTGGTGAATAAATATAAACTTAAGTCTGGAAAATTGAGCTGAAACCAAGAATGAGAAGAGAGAAACAAGGGTTTTATGCGAGAAGAACAAGATGCTAGCGTCAAGTTGCTAAATGCTCTCTTGAAAGAGATAGAGTCGTTCGTTCGTCAAGCTAGAGAGGTCGAAAGAGGAAGAGTAAGAAGTTATGGAGAGTTTAGCGTCAGCATAATGAAGTGTTAGTGAAGCACGCGTGTGAAAGAAAAGTTGCAGCGTAATCTTGTGTTCAGATTATTAGAGATACAATTCGAAGGATCTGAAGTTGGGTCCAATTTTTCATCATCAACCATTCATTTTGTGAGTTCCTACTCGTACATCAAAACAAGAACACAAAGGAGAAAGTACCGGGAGGATATTAAAAAATAATGCTATTAAAATCAACATTTACACATAAACTTACTTAATTTTATTATATCCACCACCGTGTTGATCTTAGGTAGAGTAACTCTTTCTTGGTTTGGTCCACGGAACTGACAAGAACATTGATCTCATGCCTCTCCTCCTCAAGTATCTCCTCGTACTTCTCCTTTGTTGTTTTGATGACCAACTTCAGATCTTCTAATTGTATCTAATAATCTTGAACACCAAGACGCTGCAACTTTTTTTCAACACGCGTGCTTCACTAAACACTTCATTATGTTGAAGCTAAACTCTCCATAACTTTCTTACTCTTCCTCTTTCGACCTCTCTAGCTTTGACAAGATCCTACTTTTCTCTTTCAAGAGCATTTAGAACTTGAGCTAGCATCTTGTTCTCTCATTAAACCTTGTTTCTTCTTCTCATTCTTAGTTTCAAGCTCAATTTTCAGACTTAAGTTTATATTTATTCACCAACTTGTACATTAAAACCCATATCTTAATATATAAAGAGTGTGTTGAATGATAAGTCACTTTTGTGTTTTTTCTAACACCTAGTTATGCTTGAAAAGCACATTTTGTGTTTTCGAGAGAGGTTTTTGGACCATAATACCCTTTTCATAACAAGTTGAGATTATTATATTAGTTCACAAAGAAGTCGGATTACCACTTATCGAAGTAGAAAGATGTCTGATTACCATTTCGAACTTTCATCTTATGAAACGTGTGAGCCAGAGTTTGATATTTTAAGAGCTCTTGTCAATCTTTCAAGTACTGTCCCTGTAGCAGCAGATGCTTGAACGGAGAGCCTAACATGTAAGCTGCTTGAACGTTTCAGTGTTATGCATGTATAGATATGTTGAATCTGTTGCCGGTTCAGTATTATTGTCAATAGCTTCAATTAATTTTCCTTTCTAACCAACTGATAAAAATTGAAAAACAATGAAAGCAGACATAATGGACCAAATTTTGGGCTTCAGAACTTTTATCTATATAGGCCAAGGCATTCTTTCTTTCTTTGTAGTACACACCATATTTTTCTTTTTCCAATCAATGTATTTTGTGGTCAATGCACTGTGAGCATTGACTGGTCTTTCCAAAAGTTTTTCATAAATAAACAATGCCAAAATGACAAATGAAAAGGGTAAAATTTGTTTTTTTAAAGAAAGGTAAAATGAAAGAATGAGAGGTAGTGAATTTTAAAGACTAATCTAACGTTTGTGAAATTTTGGATGGGAACACTTAAAATATTAGTAAATTTTATCACCAAAATGCTCTTTGACTCTTCACGAAATAAATATTAATTAAATTACTATTTTGGATATCATATACTACTATTACTAAAATCAATCACATGGTTAATTTATATTTTTTCACTTTTAAATGTTTATTTCTAAAAATGTAAATCTCTTCAACGCGTGATAAAACAAATGTGTATTATTGTTGATTTCCAATTTATGTTTTTAGAAATACTGGTGGGTATTGGGTGTATTCCTGAGACTTTAAATTTTATTATATAAGTATATCTAATCGCTGACAAAAAATATATATCTAATCTAAAACTACATGCTTCTTTTGTCAAACCAAACAGGCAGAGAATATTTTTTTATTATGAACAACCATATATTAAGGTTCTCGCGTGTAATGTGGGAGATTACTTTAATAATAGAGATATTATTTCGAGTAGGAAAATCTGATAATCTACCGACTATATAATACAAGCCAGGCATGTATAGACATTACACTTACTACAAAAACAAAAAATATAAATTCTATCTACCAAGGATCGAAAGCTAACTAATATTCGAGGAAAAAAAAGCCAATTAATATTCATGGCGATATCACACGCACAGCTTTTGTTTCTTCCTCTCCTTATATCACTCTTTTCCTTACCTGCTGTTTTGGGCGAAACCAAATTCCATGCCTGCAATCGTAAGTAGCGGTTAATGTTATTTTTTTCGTTTTTTTGATACAAAATACAAATAAAATTACTTTGATAATTTTGATTCGTGGAAGTTAAATAAAAGAAATCATACTAAGACGTTAGTATCATTTTTTTTTGTTTGTTCTTGGTAGCCCTTCGTCACTATCCTGTTGATGTCAACACTGTGGAGATCTCTCCAGATCCGGTTAAGCGTAGCACTAATGGAAACATTACGATAACCGGTTCTACAAGTAAATATTTCGCTTCCTGGTTTTCTTGATAATTTTCAAGTGAACTATTCAAGTATTGTTTTCATGATAGAAAATCTTGGTGTGAACAGGCATAGGCATCCCTGATGGAGCAACTGTAACTCTCGGCCTTAAAAAATTGTTTAAAGAACTATCCGGGGCATGAAGTGATGCGGAAGCGTTTGTTATAGCGAGCGTAATATTGTACTAGAAAATTACAATATCGGTAATTTCTTAGCACAATATAATCACTCAACTATATAAGCTATTGAAAATAAAGAACACCAGAGATTTAACGAGGTTCGGCCAAATTTGCCTACTTCCTCGGACACAATCAGAATATTCACTATTATGATCAAAGTGAATTACAAAGAGAGAAAGATACAACAATCTTCTTAATGAGCTAGAAGAATTGTTGATTTTGGGATGATTTGCAACAATGAGCAACCAAGGTATTTATAGGAAAATTTTAAGAGGGTTGGTAAGAAGTTGGTGTAGACAAAATGACCAAACCCTCCATTCTTGACTTTGCTCATCACCCATTCCCATTGCCGTCCAAATAGTGGGTTTGACATTCAACAAATCTCCACCTTGGCAAACCCTACTTCTTATATCTTCTCTCGCTCAAATTCTGATCGTGTCTTCAAAATAACTTTAAGCTTTGACAACATTGGTCAAGTTCAAGCAATGCTGGAACTTGATTGCAGTCACCACCTTTGTCATCATATCAGCCGGGTTTTCAGAAGTATGAATTTTCTGAATTCTAACTCCACCTTCTTCTATAATCTCTCTTACAAAGTGGTGTCGAACGTCGATGTGCTTCGTCCTTGCATGATATACTTGATTCTTTGCTAGTTGAATAGCACTTTGACTGTCACAAAATACATTAACATACTTCTGTATGATTCCTAGTTCACCAAGCAATCCTTGAAGCCAAATTGCTTCCTTTACAGCTTCTGTGATCGCCATGTACTTTGCTTCTGTCGTAGATAGAGCAACCGTTGATTGTAAAGTAGACTTCCAACTAACTGGTGCTTTTGCAAGAGTAAATATGTAACCAGTGGTTGATCGACGTTTGTCCAGATCTCCCGCAAAATCCGAGTCACAATATCCAGTGACGAACTGGTTATTATCTTGCTTGAATATCAATCCAACATCTACAGTCTTCTGAATGTACCGTAGAATCCATTTCACAGCTTTCCAGTGCCCTTCTCCTGGATCATGCATATACCTGCTCACTACTCCAACTGCTTGTGAAATGTCCGGCCTCGTACACACCATAGCGTACATCAAGCTGCCAACCGCATTGGCATATGGCACTTTCAACATGTATTTTCGATCATCATCATTCTTTGGTGACATAGAGGCATCAAGCTTGAAATGAGGAGCGAGTGGAGTACTCACTGGTTTTGAATTTTCATTCATGCCAAAACGCTTTAGTACCTTCTTCAAAAATCCCTTCTGCGTCAAGCTTAGCTTCTTCAGCTCTCTATCTCGTGTGATCTCCATACCAAGAATCTTCTTAGCTTCACCAAGATCCTTCATTTCAAACTCCCCTTTCAATTGAATCTTCAGCTTCTCAATTTCCGTCTGATTCTTGGAAGCAATTAACATATCATCTACATATAGTAGAAGATAAATAAAGGATCCATCTGATAGCTTGCGAAAATACACACAATTATCATATTTGCTTCTGGTGTATTTCAGCCGCATCATAAACTTGTCAAATTGCTTGTACCATTGTCTCGGTGATTGCTTCAAGCCGTATAGCGATTTTTCAAGTTTGCATACTAGGTCTTCTTTTCCAGCAACTTTGAACCCGTCTGGTTGAGTCATGTAGATCTCCTCTTTTAGGTCTCCATGTAAAAATGCAGTTTTTACATCCATTTGGATTAGATCCAAATCCAATTGCGCTACCAAAGCCAACACCATTCGTATAGAGGAATGTTTCACAACTGGAGAAAATACTTCATTATAATCAATACCCTCTTTCTGTGCGTAGCCTTTGACCACCAATCTTGCTTTATAGCGGACATCATTTTTTTCAGGAAATCCTTCTTTTATTGCATACACCCATTTGCACCCAATTGCCTTCTTTCCCTTCGGTAGACTAGTCAATCTCCATGTTTCATTCTTGTGAAGTGACTGCATTTCTTCATCCATGGCTATTCTCCAATTTTCTTCATCTAAACTGTGAATTGCTTCAGTGAATGTAGTGGGAATACCTTCATCTATAATTGGAAGTGCGTAAGCCACCATATCATCAAAACGAGCAGGCTTCTTTATTGTTCTTCGTGGCTTTCTTCTTGCAATTGGTTCAAATTGCTGAGGAAGTTCTTGGGCTTGAACTTCTTCTTTATCTTCTTCTTCTAATTCTTCTTCGGGCATAGAAGAATCATATTCATCTGCTGGAATCATCATTGTATCAAACTCCACCTGTTTTGAATTTCCATCTGGTTTCTTCATGTTCTCCTTCTTCAGCATAGTAGATTCATCAAAGGTGACATCTCTACTGAAAATTATCTTCTTCGTTTCCGGACACCATAAACGATAGCCTTTTATGCCGGAACTTATCCCCATGAAGACTGCTTTCTTTGCTCTTGGATCCAACTTTGACTCCTTCACATGGTAGTATACAGTGGAACCAAATACATGCAAAGACTCATAATCAGTTGCAGGTTTCCCATACCATTTCTCAAATGGTGTTTTACCATCAATAGCCGCTGACGGTAACCGATTAATTAGATGACACGCATATGTAACAGCCTCAGCCCAAAACTCTTTACCCAATCCAGCATTGGATAACATACATCGAACTTTCTCCAGCAGTGTTCGATTCATGCGTTCGGCCACCCCATTCTGCTGCGGTGTAGACTTGACGGTGAAGTGTCTTTTGATGCCTTCGTCTTCACATAATTTTGAAAATGAATAATTTTTGTATTCTCCGCCATTATCTGTCCGAAGACATTTGATCTTCTTGTTTGTTTGAGTTTCCATCATTTTCTTCCATTTGACAAAGACTTCAAACACTTCATCTTTCTTCTTCATTGCGTACACCCATACTCTACGTGAGTAATCATCCACAAAGGTGACATAGTAGTGTTTCCCTCCTAAAGAGCTTGTTTTGGAAGGACCCCATACATCTGAGTGAACATAGTCCATTATGCCTTTAGTCTTATGGATTGCTGTTCCGAATTTCACCCTTGTCTGCTTTCCTTTTGTACAATGCTCACAAAAGTCTAACTTGTAGGTCTGCACTCCTTTCAGTAATCCTTGACTAATGAGTGAATTCAAGGATTTTTCTCCAGCATGTCCCAATCGCATATGCCATAACTTGAATGCTTCGGGACTTTGATCACCACTAGAAGTTGTTGCTACTATGCCAACTTCAGTATTACCAAGATAGTAATACAAGTTCTTCTGTCGAGTACCCTTCAATACCACACGTGCACCAGAGATGATCTTCATAACACCATCCTTCGATCTCACTTCGAATCCCTTTGATTCTAGGATTCCCACAGAAATGAGATTTTTCGTCAGTTTCGGTACATAGCGAACACCAGTTAAGGTAAAGATTGATCCATCTTGATTTTTCAAACGAATTGAACCAATCCCCAACGTGGTAAGGGCCGTATCATCTGCAGTGTATATGACACCACCTGCAACCTTCTTCAGATCAAGGAACCAATCCCGATGAGGACACATATGATAGCTGCAACCTGAATCTAATATCCATACTCCAAGAGAGCCCGTTGATGAAGTAGCTAGTGAATACTCTGAATCTTCACAGTCAGCTACGTTTGTCTCTGCTATGGACTTCCCTTTATCAGGTTTGCCCTTCTTTTTCAACTTTGGGCAATCTTTCTTCCAATGTCCTTTCTCTCGGCAAAATGCACATTCATCTTTGCCTGGTCTCGACTTCGATCTCCCTTTCTTTCCAGCTTTCCAATGTTGTGGACGGCCTCTTGCCATCAAAGCTTCAGATTCTCCACTTGAGCCTTCTTGCTTGTCTTTCCTCCTTAATTCATAGCTATATAAAGCCGCACATACTTCACTTAGATTTACTTCCGCCTTCCCATGAAGTAGAGTTGTTTCCAGAAACTCGAACTCTTCAGGAAGTGATGCCAACAACATCAAAGCTAAATCTTCATCTTTGAAACTCTCATCCATATTCAATAGGTCAGTGACCAGCTGATTGAAGCTGGTGATGTGAGCATTCATAGTAGTGCCAGGGGAGTAAGTGAAGCGAAATAGTCTCTTCTTCATGTGAAGTTTATTTTGACTATTCTTCTTCAAGAACTTTTCTTCTAACGCCATCCATAATGTACGTGCAGAGGTTTCCTTCGAGAATGCATATCTCTGTTCTCTGGAGAGACATGACCGAATTGTTCCACAGGCCAATCTATTCATCGTCTTCCAATCTTTCTCTTCTATTTCTTCTGGTTTTTCTTCTTCGATAGCGGTGTCTAGACCTTGCTGAAACAAAGCGTCTAAGACCTCACTTTGCCACATTCCAAAATGTTCCGGTGCCATCAAAAATTTCTACCACCAATTTTGCATTCGCCACAGGAGGTCTCGCCCAAACAGAGGGTGATGAAATTTTGGCTGATGCGGAACTCTCTTTGCTGGTCTCCATCCCGAACTACAAATTTTCAATAGCTTCAAACTGCTAAGATATCTTTTCTGATGTGGAAGTTCAGATTAAACTGCAACCACAGAGCATACTCAGAATAACTAGCTCTGATACCAATTGATGCGGAAGCGTTTGTTATAGCGAGCGTAATATTGTACTAGAAAATTACAATATCGGTAATTTCTTAGCACAATATAATCACTCAACTATATAAGCTATTGAAAATAAAGAACACCAGAGATTTAACGAGGTTCGGCCAAATTTGCCTACTTCCTCGGACACAATCAGAATATTCACTATTATGATCAAAGTGAATTACAAAGAGAGAAAGATACAACAATCTTCTTAATGAGCTAGAAGAATTGTTGATTTTGGGATGATTTGCAACAATGAGCAACCAAGGTATTTATAGGAAAATTTTAAGAGGGTTGGTAAGAAGTTGGTGTAGACAAAATGACCAAACCCTCCATTCTTGACTTTGCTCATCACCCATTCCCATTGCCGTCCAAATAGTGGGTTTGACATTCAACATGAAGAACATTATCAAAATTTTACATGGAAGTTTTAAAAACCATCCGGGGCATCTGCCCCACCCTTGGACCATGTGGCTCCGCAACTAAGCCTTCCACCAGATTCATTAAGTACAAAACATTTGCCTGAGAAAGCTGATACTATCTCTCTGAAATAATAAGTACAACCAGAGAGAAAGCAGTTCCTGACCCCTAATGAAACTAGACACAGCAAATGAGTTCTTCAAGAAATCTTTTTTGGCTATATTATTTTTTTGGTGGTATTTCTTTTAGACAATGAACCAAAAATATTTGTAGAAGCCATATCTACACCAGACACACCTTTCTATAAGAAGCTGTTAAATAGTGAGATCCACTTCATTAAGCAAATACATGGTTTATAACTGATTTAACTGAATGATTTAACGCAGGGTGTAAATGAATTTTCAAAACAAAATTTAACATTGATGGCTCAACTGATAAGTAAAAGGTTAGGTCTGTAGTGCAAGGAAAAGAAGGTTTGGATTTGTTTGACACATGAATTTCAGATTTCCATTTTGTTAGGTTTTCTAGTTACCTAATCATTCCTTTTTTTGAAATACTTTAGAATCGGAAATATATGGCTAGACTAAACATAACGATGGACCATCAGGTAAGACCCAATTATGTGCGTCCACTTCTATTGTGAGGTTATAGCTGAAACGTCCCTGCTTAGGCAAGTTACCGAGTGAAAATATGTTCCAAGTCTTTTATGATTCTGATTTTTGGTTACTCTTTGTATGCATGGCAATCTTATGTTTGTCTCCTTTTTACTTTACGTGTCGTTCAAAATAAAATAAGCGTGTTATTAAACACACTTAATCGATTCTGATTGGTCACTAGAATAACGTTGTCTAACAATGCAAACCGGTTTTCAAGCACCTAAATTTCAAAAGACATTATTAGAAACAACAAACTGCTTCTTTAAAAAATCTTTATTTCCGTAAATTTATTTAATAAAAATTTGATAATAATACTCACAAATACATAAATTAAAGAATATATAAAGAAAATTCATAAAACCACAAAAGTATGATCATGCATTTATGTCCTTTTTCCATTTTTTTTCATTTTCAACTGAAAGTAAGTAAACTAACATAGGTAGCTGATACTGTATCTTTTGACAAAAAGAAGAAGAAAAGAAAGCTGATACTGTATCTCTGATTATAGTTGGTATAACCAGAAGGAGAACAGTTCTTGAACCAAGATGGCATATCCGGGACCATCCCTGTTCAAACAAATCCCTGATATATTTTTATGACAATCATCGTGAACCCCTTCACCCAGTGTGGAAGGAGAACAATAACATGTTTGAGCTCTCTATCGAGCCATTTTATATGCAAAATGCCCTGTTGGTCTATCATTATCGTTTGAAATAGCTTTCTGTGCATGTCTTATACTGTAACATTGATAATCAGATATCAAATTCAAATGATAATTTGAAAAGAAAGTAGAGGATCTTAAAGGGACTTCTTGCCTGAGAAACATAAACTTGTGAAAGTCTATGTCTAACTTTTATTGTTTGATTAGTGCGATATTGTCTACTATAAGTTTAAAAGGCAAATTCGCATAAATTTATTTTTGAATTTTTTTTCCTAAAATTTATACTAATAAGAGTTAGACATCTTGTTATACATTAGAGATTATTTGTCTAAACATTTAATATGAGACTTGGATTGACATCTCTCATTCTCCCCCTTCAAACCAATATACACTCAACTTGTGTTATGTCATCCAGGCGGAATCATCTTGATACCATCTAGCACCCTTCATCCAAAGGTTTCTAAGATCTTTGACTTGTCTCTACAA
>CAJHQP010011649.1:0-14556 GCA_905132765.1 Moricandia arvensis
ACACATAGATAACCCTGCATCAACTGCAATCCCAAGTTAATGGCGATGGAGCACTTCATTATGTTACGAATCGAGGGAGAGGAACCGCAAACGTCAGGAACGGAGATCGACACATAGATTCCAAAACCTCCATTGTAGTTTGCTCTACTTCTTGCTTGGAGAAAACAAAAAACGCTAGTTTACAGTCAACAACATCGTGGAAGAAGGAGAATGTCAAAATGTCAAAACGTCGTCACCTTGTCTGTGGGTTTATGGAGCCCAAATTTTTAAAAATAACAAACGAAACAATTCGTTGAAGCCCATTAACAAAACACTACACGTGAAAGGCTCTCCTTGCTCTATTTGATGACGTGACGCAAGGAGGAGTGAGGAAACTCTTCTTTATATATAAAGACTAGAGATGCCAAAGTGGATCATCCTGCCATTAGATCTTACTTACTAAGAAAGTTTAAAGGAACCAATGCTGATCTCCAACCTAATACCGACTACTTTGCTTGCTTTGGGGCTTGGTATACATTGGATCGGATACATTGTAAGGTACTAGTTTGTGTATTTCTGATTTCTCTCTTCTCTCTCTCTCTCTCTCTCTCTCTCTCTCTTCAAGATCTATAAGAGGAAAGATTGAAATGATTTTCTGAGATGCAGAGGGTAGGTACATTACCAATAACTATTCTAATTCAAAGGAATGATCACACATTGTTGGAAGCGAGGGGTAAGTACATTACCGATAACTCCACTATTCGCCTAAAACTTTGTCCAAAAAACAAATATCGAAAATGAGATAGCAAGGTGGATTGTATAAGCATCATTTTCCATTGAGTTGAGATCCAAAAAGATTCAGAGAGAGAAGAGGGAAAAAGGGATCATGAAAGACTTTATACCTATACATGCACGTTTGCAGGAGTTGAGTCCATGTGTTCTTTGATCGATACTCCCAAGGTAAAGCCTACACTTTATTTTTATGAAAAGAAATAAGATTAGTTGGTGAGTCTAATTAGTATTTGTTGAGTTACTGGTAGAATGAATTTGGTTACTATACTAGATAGGGCATATGAAGTTTCTCTTTAATTAGCATTATTCAATGTGGTTGCGATATAGTAGGGGTGATAGTTATCTTATATATTATGTGAGTCTCTGCTTTTCAAACCTTATTCATAGGCTACTTTTGTTTTACTTGAGGCAAGCAAAATGTTAAGTCTGAGGCGGTTATATACCTTGTTATTTACTAGTTTTAGACCATCATTTGGATTCAGGTACGTTTTGGAGCATTATGGAGGTAATGAAGCTTGTTAGAGCATTCAGAGGAGATATTTAGTAGTTGCTCACGATCAACTAAGTACGAGTCAAAGTCAAGCATGACAATCGATAGACAGAGCATCCTTGCTGTCGATTAACAGCCTACTCGCAGAAGTATTGGCCGACTTCAATCCCAAGTCAAGACAAATTATGAGAATGCCCCTGAACGAGTATTGACCTAGTTTATAATGGTTCAGCCATTGTTTAGGCAGACTTCGACACCCAAATTACAAAAAGTATTATTTACAACTTTTAGTTTTCTTAGTAGTTTAGGGAGAAGATTTGAACTCCTTCAGAGATTTGTATTGGAACTCCATTATTTATTCTATGCATTATATTATTCAGTCTATCATGCTTTCTATGATTATGTCTGAGTGATTCTCCTGTTAGATTTAGGGTTTATAATGGTATTGTTGAATTAGCCTCAAAATAGGATTGCTAGGATGAAGTAGTATCAATATTTGGAATTGTGTTTAATACTTGTGTTCTAGAGTAGCTAACTAGAAACCTGAACTTAGGACATGGACAACTACGAGAGTAGGTTATGTGTCAGATTTGATTCCATTGAGCTAGGTTGTTAGATACATGCGAGAGCTGGTTTAACTAAACAAGCGGACAAAATTTTTGTTTGATAGAATCGATCGACACTCGGCCTTAGCCGTCGATCGACGGTCTACTCTTTTGTTTGCATACGAGAGTTGGAACAAGAGGGGGTCAAACTAGTTAATTAATGTCCTCGCATATTAATAATTCTTTGCATCTAATCCACTATAATTCACTTGCTTGAAACACTAGATCTATTGTTTGCCATATTTGAATAACCTTTACTTATTTAGAAAATTTCCTTTTTCGGGTAAACTTACAATAAACCTCATGTTTATAGCTTGCCTAGCTTATCCATTAGGAATGCAAAAAATCTATAGTGTGTCCTCGCTCTATGTGGATTCGATCCCTAAGTACTACAATAACACCTCGCTTGGCAAGAGTAGTGCGTAGGGTTAATTTGATAGATTTTCTGCTTTAAATTAAACATTAACCCGCATGCTGTCAGTATGTAGACTTCTCTCTGATATAGACTTCCCTCTAATGCAGATTTCTTTCTGGTGTAGGAGTCTCTAATTTTGTAAATGCAGCACATGGATGTTGAAATTAATCTCTTAAAACTCCGATACACGAAGCACTTGAAATGGTTTAGGTCAAACAAAATTTGTTTGCTGGATGTTGTGGTTACTCAAATGTGGTCTCCAAAGTACAAAGAGTTTTTGGAGCCAACTAATTGCATATCTGACTAGACATGGGTGATGGAGACTAATGATATATATTTACCATCATTTGTAAGGAACAACAATTGGGTACCTTGCTGGATATCAACTTTGAGGAGACACATACTGATTTCAAAAAATTTTGTTGATTACGCTAATGATAAAGAAATTGCTAAGGCTGTGAAGCGTATTGCGCACATGCTGCATTTGTTTTCTCGCGGTGAGGACAAGGAGTTGTACACGATTGATTTCACATATGAGCGGGTCTCAGCATCTTGGATATCGCAAAACATACAAAGTGGTGATTGTGGAGTGTATTGCTTGAGGTATATATAATGCCATGCAATTGACATGGCATTACCATCTCATGACTTTAGTGATAAGAAAGTGAAACTGATGAGGGCGCAGAGATATTTGAAAAAACCAACATAAATGGTATAGAAAAAGGGGAGTACATGCATCTTCTTGTCTATGAGTAAGGTTTGTAATCCACTTTTAGGGTAGAAATGGAGGAAAGTATGAAATTTTTTGGTGACTTTCCTCATTGGATATATGTAGTAGTCTTTTGTACTAGATAATTGTATTGAGCTGTGAGTAGCATACTGATGTATTAGACTGATGTAGTAGGCTTTTGTACCAGACTTATGTAATTTTCTTGCAGTAGACTTAAGTATTAGTTTCTTTTTACAAAAGACTTATACAAAAGTCTGTTGTTAGACTATCAGACATCTTACTTTATATCAGAGATTTTCAGTATTAGTCATAATTTAGAGATTTTCAATACAACTTCAACGAATAATACTGAGACTTAAGTATTAGTCTTCATTTGCAGTAGACTACTAAAGAAGTCAATGGTCAAAAAAGTTTAAAACGTAAGTCTGCACGATAGATAGCAAACATGTAATAAACATGACTAAAGACCTAAATATTCAACATTCATCACATAAGACAACATCCAAAGCAACAATACAACTCATAAGTTCAACAGTGACTAAATGCCCACAAATTCAACATAAGTTCAACACATAAGACAACTCGAAAGCAATGAAACAACTCATTAGTTCAACACATAAGACATAAGACAACATCCAAAGCAATAAGACAAATCATAAGTTTACACATATACTAACACAACTTTAGCATGGAAAATTCCGACGAGTGTGGCCCGGCTGTTTGCACTTGGAGCAACTATAATCCTTGTGCAACTTTCGCGGTTTGTTTCCCCTCATCCTGGAAATTTCTTGCCAATACTGCCACCTAGACTTCTTTTGCCTACCTGGACAACGCTTGACAAGTGGAGAAAGACATTTATGTATGTTTGAAGCTTCTTTGTCCTCACTGGGAGCTTCCAAATCTTCATTGGTAGGATGTGCTTTCACTTTTGGGAGCTTCCAAATCTTCATGAAATGTGATGTGTCTTCACTTTTGGGACCTTCCAAATCCTCACTTTTGGGATAGACATTGTCTGCGTATGCTGCATAAAGATACTTCTTTGAATAGGATTGACATACAAGTGTAGAGACATGAATGTTTACTTCCTTTCCAGCTGCAATGGTATGTGAACAAGGTATCTTCTTAATATGAAACACACCACATTGACACCTTTAAAGTTCCAAGTCAACAACACAATCTTGATGTCCTCCTTTCACAATGAATCGCCAACCATCAATCCGTTCCACATTCGTCATATATGCATATTCTTCCCGAATAGCCAACAAGTTTTTAACTCCCTGACTATGTTATGATATGATACTCAAAGTATATTCACTCCTTTAAAAAACCACCTTCCTAGCTTCTCTCGTAAAGATCCAAGAAGGAATGAGATGGGGAATCCTCTTGCTGCTTAAGTTAGAGTTAAGAGATTATGTGATGTTGCTAGTCTTTATGTTGTATATGTCTCCTTGAAAGTGCACTCGTGACCATAACGAGACGTCAGCATTCTCAAAATATTTTGCAAGGCCGGGTTTTATACACCGTATCTCATCCATGTAGTGGTTAAAATCGAAAATATTATGTGCATATGCAGCGCCTTCGACCAAGTACAACATGTGATTTCCCTTGAAATTTTGGACTATGTTATGTGGTAGATGATAATAGCAAATTCCTCGATTTTTCCAAGGAAATACCTTTGCACACGCCTTCTTAATGGACATTTGACTGTCGGAAACTATCACCAAAGCATACTCATCTGAAACACAACTCTGCAATTTGGTAAAAAATCATTCCCATGAATCATCATTCTCCGCATCCACAATCGCCAAAGCCAATGGAAAAATCTGAAGGATACTGTCTTGGGCAGCAGCAACTAGCATAACTCCTTCATAATTTCCACTTAGATGAATGCCATCCAACACAAGAACCCTCCTAAGATATTTAAAACCAGCTATCAAAGCTATAGAAAATAGGAATAGATACTTAAATTTGTTTTCGCCATGTTTCTCAAGACATATGACAATTTCCAGATTTGATTGCTCGATGTGATGCAAAAAAAGAAAGCAGATTCTCATTTCCATCTCCTGATGTTCCTCTCACCAAATCTTGGGCACATAACAAAGCTTTGTAAAAGGTGGTGTAATCCAACTTCAGCCCAAACATGTTCTTCATCGAATCTGAGATATGCTTTGGTGTAAACCCATCTATAATCCAACTTTATCTATAAATAGTTTAGGAACATATTTCGGAGTATAATTTTTCGATTGAGCCATTCTATCCCCCGCTGAAAATGTATGAGTTTTCGAATATTTTGTCACCCAAAATGTCTCTGGTCCATGCTTCACACTCGCTCTAAGCTTCCAATAACATCCTTCAACACGACACTTAGCCACATACATAGTTTTTGTTGTCCTATATGATGTGAATGTAAATTTACCTTTCACATCCAGCAACTTTAGGTTTTAAACATGCTTAGCCTTACTAGAAAAACTCTGACCGACATATATATTGTCATTAAGGGACATCGATCTTCCTTCAGTACCAGAGTACGACGCTTGTTCTCCACCATAATACGTTTCGTTTGCATCTTCATCAAAATCCTCATATTTCAATTTTTGTAATCACTATAGTTTACAGCATCGTCAGCATCAACAACAACATCAACAGTTTCTTGAGCATCATCAGAAACATTACTATCTTCAACCAACCCTTCATCATTATCTTCATCACCAAAAATACTATCACCACCATCAAACACATCAGCATCGTCGCCACCTCTAACTTCTACTTGGCACTTGCTTGATACACAAAGTTCTACAATATGCGTCTTAAATAATCGATCATTCCACACTTGTCTATCACTCGTAACATGCATATGAGGATTATCCAGACCCATTTGC
The DNA here is from genome assembly GCA_905132765.1 of Moricandia arvensis. Classification (NCBI taxonomy): domain Eukaryota; kingdom Viridiplantae; phylum Streptophyta; class Magnoliopsida; order Brassicales; family Brassicaceae; genus Moricandia; species Moricandia arvensis. The sequence continues at coordinate 5,891 of CAJHQP010011649.1, forward strand.
TCTAAAATTACGTTTGATAAAGGAATACATTAGCTCCACAATCTCGTTTTCTTGTCCAAATCATAATCTTCTTGTGCCATTTCAAGAAGTTCACCATGGGTACAACCATCATGCACAAGGAACATTCTCCTTTTTCGACTATCGACCACAAACTCCCACAAAGAGCCTTTCACCACCTATTCTCCGTATATAACAGGTAACTGAACCATTCCCTACAAAAATAATACAGTTTACAAAATTAGTGAACATAAATTTCTTGTTTGATTATATTATAAAAGTAGACTTACAAAGACTTCTACACTTATTAGCTAGCTACATAGTCAAATCAAAAAGTTTATAGTTTCATAATTATAAAAGATTGTCTTTTTAAAATAGTTCAAGACCATTAAGATTAACTAACACACATTGTCAAACTAAACAATCTTGAAAATAAAATTTGAATAATACACAAATTCAGTTTATATAGATTTTTGTGCGTAAAATTCATATTAAGGCTATAAATAATAGATTTTCTTTTCAGTTTACGTATGTAGACTGTCATGTAGGTCTACTATTTGGGTTAGTTTTTGCAACTGCAAAATCCACAAGTTATTATTTGTATTTAAAAGAAAGTTGTGATTTTATAAGTGTACACTTTCTTTTTTGTCTACATTTTGAAAATGTTAGTTTTTGCAATTGACCAGAATTCCCCGATGATTTGACTTTCAAAAGTAGACTTCTTATACAATCTACATTTTTTTATTCTTTTGAAACATGTTAGTTTTTTGCAATTGACCAAGTTTGACTTTCTGCAAATAGATTGAGAAGAACGTCTACACATGTGTATACTTCACATGAAGTCTACTCTCAAATTTGATGGGTTAGTTTTGCATTTGACCAAAATAAAATAGTAGACATCATATGCAGTCTACGTTTTTCTTTTGAGATTAGTAGACTAAATATGAAGTCTACACCTTTTTTGGGTCAATTTTCTAACATTTAAGTGAAATACAAAACTAACATATTAAACGAAGTCAAAGTTTGGGCCAAATGCAAAACTGGCATTTTATAGACTTCCCTAGTAGTCTACATTCTATAGAATGTCGACGAAGTCAACTTTGAAAAGTCAAAATTTCGTCAAATGCAAAACTAACCTCTTTTACATAGATTTCTAACTAAGTCTACCTACTTTTTGTTTTTGTTTTCAAAAGTTAATTCAAAAATACGAAAGTTGTGCTTATAAAATGAAAGTTAAGTGAGTTTTTAGATGAAAATGAAGATTTGTTGGTTTAGAAAGAGGAAAAGGTGGTTAGAAATTGAATTTCTTAGCTTTTAAGAGTTCAAAATGGTGGTTCATAGTGGTTGAAAAATTGAAGATAATGACATTGTTGTAAATAAGAAGAAATGTTTAGGGTGTAATAGATTTTTTCACATTTTTGAAATAATTAAGAAATTAATTAACAGTGGCAATTTTATAAATAGTTCAAAAACATAAAGATGGTTTGAAAATTTCATGGGTGAATAGTAATGACAAACCAAAGTCGTTTGTAAGGTTGACTTGAAACTGTAAGTTGTTATTGAAAAAACCCCTTTATGATATTTATTTTTAAGTTTTAAAAGTACATATATTTTATGTATAAAAGATAATAGTACACAGCTCTGTAAATTTTGTATATTAATTACACTATAAATTAACATATGGTTTTGTTAGTTACTTTTAAATTTTTATTATTGTTAAAAAAAATTGTTTGGCTCTAACGTTAACAAAATCTCTACCAACGCCTTTGCAACACATATTTTTTACCTCTGAGAACACGCATATTGTATATAAAAATAATTTTTATTAGTCGTGCTTTTATTTGAAACACAAAGAATTTTTTTTTTTTTTGCAATTTCATAACGAATATTTACATCCCATAAAATTTTCTTGTAACATCCCCAAACCCACAAGCCCAAAAATCACTATTTCTATTAAGGAAAGCCCGTTAGGTTTGCAGCCAATTAAGATAGAACCTAGGGTTTCCTTCTTTTTCCTATTAAAGGAGATGCCTTATCCTCTATTTCTCTGCAAGGAAAATATAAGTGAAGCCCTGAAGAGATCCCTACCCATCAGCCGTTGAGCGACCCGAACCCTAGCTGCCGAAAACTCCGACGGCCACCACCACCGCTAGCGAGTCTCCGCCACCGTCGTTTTTTGCGTCCTATGTTGCTCTTGTCTTGTGTTATTATCAGATCTGTACGGTAAGCCTCCGATCTACTTCACATTGTCCATCCTTTCAACTATTTGTAACTGGGTGTGATAGATCTAGTTCCTCACCCCTCTTCCCATTATCCGTCGAGTGTAAGAGTGAAGGTCTACGGTTGTGTTCTTGCTATCTTCTTCTATTAGATCTCGATATGTGTCAACGAGTAAGGCAAAGGTGAGGACTCGGTTGTGAACCCTTTTCATGTTGTATAATATCTCGGGCGTTAGTTCTTCTTAATATTGTCTAGATCTAGGTTTGACTTGTGTTGATGTGATGAAAGTACGATTATTGTTGATTGTGATGAAATAACCTAGTGAATGATAGGTTGTTAAAGGATAAACCGGTTGTGTGTTGAGAATGAATGAGATGTGTGATAAGAATGAGAGTGATGTAAATGAGATGATGAGATGTGTGACAGTAATGAATGTGATGTGATGAAAGTATGATGATTGTTGATAATGATGAAACAACTTAGATGTGATAGGTTGTTGAAGGATAACTGGCTGTGTGATAACATTGAAAGCCGATGAGACTGATGGGTGTTGTGACTCGTCGATCAGTTAAGTAGGTCAATGTGAACGCTGTCGATCAATTAAGCCAGGACGATAATGAATGCCATCGATAAGTTCTAGTGTGTTAGAACGCGTCAAAGAAGAAGGGGGTAACAATGGGGAGGAAGCCGTGGTTTACGGTATGAGTTAACAACATTGTTGATACCAATTAGGGTCGCTCGTGGCATAGACAGGTCCGCAGGCGAATATGTCTTGAATGGGTATAGAGTCTAAGTCGTTTATACTGGAGAGGTGATATTAGCTTGCGACTTGTGTTGTTGCATTGTGTCATATGAAATGAGTTTGTGGGTTCCTAGAACCCACCCTCACTGAGTAATCAATACTCACCCCTCTCTTTTCAGGTATGGCCGAGAGGGAGTATGAGTAGGAATTTGTATGGTGCTATCTCATGATTTTCTTTCAGTTGTTTCAAGAGTTTTCCTTACTTTTTCTTAAGAATATTGTAATTTTTTTTGTTTTCATTGAATCTAGTTACTTGTAAGACGATTGAGATTTGAAATAAAAGAAGTATTGAATTGAAAGTAAGTGTTGTTAAAGTTGAAAGTAAGATCCTAGGGACAGGGCCGCACAAATTGTATCAGAGCGGGGGTTAAACCCATATGGTGATGTCTCGGGTGGGTATGTGTTAATAAAGAGTGTTTTATATTCGTGTTTCAAAGTGTTGTTAAACTTTTTACTATATGGGGCTTTTCAAAAGATTAATATAAGGAACCACTCGGACCGAAGCTTCTCCTTTACTCGACGAGGTTAGTGAACTCTTTTGCAACCAAAATATGACATGTCAATCATTGTATCAGGACACCACCAAGGAAAGCCAAGGTTACCTAGACAACGACCACTGCCCATGTAAGACCCGATCCTGGATTCCTCAATCCAACCAGACTGCAGTTCCACTTAGACAATCCTACTCGATTGATTCCTTTGTATCCGGTTTTTAAGTTCATTATTTTTCTAAGTATTTTCCACATTTGAGCTTCATCCGACCCTTGTCCAGCTTCTCTTAGCTGGTTTAAGTTTCTTCCTTCCCATTATGGTTAAGTCTCAGCTATCTGATACCCTTAACCCCTCTTACGGACCATGGTACGCTTGTCTTTAGGCCTTATGACATGACTGGTGCATCCCCTTGCACCATGGTTCATCCAGCAACCCTATCTAGGATCGGGGACATGACAAGTCTCCCCCACTAACAATGGATTTGTCCTTGAATCCAAGTTAGATGTCCTCTCCGGTAAGAACTGACTATACCACTCAGGATACTCCGCTTTCACCCTTGCTTCTGTTTCCCAAGTGATAATGTCCTCACCATTGCAATCCCACACAACCTTGATCATGGGAACTGTCTTCTTTCTCATTGCCTTCTCCGACAGATCAACAATATGAACCGGCCTTGTCTTCAAGATTAAATTCGTACCAAGATCAGCAGGGATCTCAGGCAACGCAATATCCTGATCCGTTAGACACTTCCTTAGTTGGGACACATGGAATACATTGTGAAATGCATCCATTGCTGATGGAAGTTCAACTTGTATGCCACAACACCCACTCTTTCTATGATCTTGAACGGACCTAAGTACCTAGGATCCAGTTTCCTTCTTACATAAACCCTTGTCCTTGCCTTGAATGTTATCATCATGAGATAGACCAGATCACCGACCTCAAACTCAAGATGCTTCATTCGTCTATCCGATAACTCTTTTGGCGATCATGCGCCTCTTTCATCTTATCTTTCACCATCCGTATCTTCTATGTGGTCTCTTCCACTACCTCTGGACCCAACATGCTACGATCCCCCACTTGGGTCCAGCATAAAGGTGTCCTGCATGGCCTTCCATACAAAGCCTCATATGACGACATGCCAATGCTTGTGTGGAAGCTGTTGTTGTAAGCAATTTCCACCAAAGGCAAGTGTTTCTCCCAAGAATCACCCCAGTCCAAAACACATGCCCTTAGCATATCTTACAATGTCTGGATTGTCCTCTCTGACTGCCCATCCGTTTGAGGATGATATGTTGTATATTCTTGTTCCTAAGGCCTTTTGAAAAGCCTTCCAGAAATAAGATGTAAACCTTGGGTCTCTATCCGATACAATGCTTGCTGGAACACCATGCAACCGCACTATATCATTCATGTATACTCCCACAATCTGATCCACACCATCTCCATTCCTAATGGCCAAGAAGTGTGTTGATTTGGTCAACCAATCGACCACCACCCAGACTCCATCCTTCCGGTTTCTAGTGGTTGGAAATCCGTTCACAAAATTTATTGTGATGTGATCCCACTTCCACTCTGGTAGGGTAGGTTCTGAAGTAGACCACTGGGTACCTGGTGTTCAGCTTTCACCAATTGGCAAGTAGGACACTTTCCCACCCACTCGGCCACATCAGTTTTCATCCTTACCCATTGATAGTACCTCTTCAGATTGCAGTACATCTTGTTTAACCCTAGGTGAACTGAAAACTTAGACCTATGAGCTTGTCTCATGATATCCTCCTTAAGTTCCTTGTCGTTAGGAACACTAATCCGTCCATTAAACAAGATGGTACCATTGCTGGCTATTTGGTACCCAGTCTTGTCATTGGATGCTACCTTCTTGAGATTCTTGTCGAAGGCTTGTGCTAGACGAATCCTGGTAAGGAGATCAGCCTGGTCGACTGCCTCCAACCCCAACGGTTCATCTTGTCCAACCATTGTGTTGAGGTGTAATGACCTGACCATCCCTTCCAGATCATCTGCCTCCCGTTCAGCTGATACCTCAGCCCTCCTACGACTTAAAGCATCTGCCACCATATTTGCCTTACCCGGGTGGTAAGCAATATCCAAGCCGTAGTCAGCCACAAACTCCATCCACCTTCTCTGCCTCAAGTTCAAATCAGGCTGGATGAATATACTTCAAACTCTTGTGGTCGGTAAGTATTTGCACTCTAGCTCCATAAAGATATGACCTCCATATCTTTAATGCAAATACCACAGCCGCCATTTCCAGATCATGAGTTGGATAATTTCCCTCACGCTTCCTTAACTGTCTGGAGGCATAGGCTACTACCCTCCCATGATGTGTCAAGACATCCAAGTCCGGTGATGGATGCATCCGTGTAGACTACGTAAGGTTGGTCCTCCTATGGTAACACCAAAACCGGTGCACTAGTTAACATGTCCTTTAGTGCTGAAAAAATCTTCTCACACTCCTCAGACCATGAAAACTTAACATCCTTACCCGTCAGTTGTGTCATGGGTTGAGCCAAACTGGCAAACCCCTTGACAAACTTCTGGTAATAGCCAGCCAACCCCAAGAAGCTTCTAACCTCCGTAGCATTCTTGGGTTGTGGCCACTCCCTTATGGCCTTGATCTTCTCTGGATCCATGGACACGCCTTGATCAGACACAATATGTCCAAGGAAACCAATGCTCCTTTGCCAGAAAACTACACTTTCTCAACTTAGCAAAGAGTTGTTGCTCCATCTGTTGACATGAAGAATAAATAATCTGGAAATAAATGTTGACAAGAAGATATGAATAATAGAGAAGAAGATATCAAGGCAAGAGAATCATCCAGAATGATCAAGTATGAAATAACCATTTGTCCGTACAGTTAGGTCAAGGAGTGACCTAACGTGGCTTGCAAGAAAAAGGAAGGTTTAAATTGAAAAGGAAGGAAGCTTACTCTATTCAGAACCAAAGGAGGATGTTGACAAAGGCAAATAGACGTTGGAGCATAAGGCCAAGGGCAGAAGAGTTCAAATAAATTCAAATGGAGAGAGGGGGGACCATTCTTCACCTGTCACTTTCTAACATGGCTGGACGAGCCCCTGCCCTTCTTCAGACTGCTCCAGACCCAATTGTTTAATATTTTCTCTGCTCAACTTGTCTGAATTGTTTATTAGTTGTTTTTGTTTTGTTTGCCTATTAATAGGCATGTACTCAGAAACAAATCTAAGCAAGGAAAACACTTTCCTCTCTCTTTATTCTCTACCTACACGAATCCTCTCTTCTCTCTCTTGTTCTTCAGTTTGTTCATCATGTTCTTCCATTAAAAGCTCTCTGAATCTCTAAATTTACATGGTATCAGAGCCATAAAAGCTCTTGAAACCTTATTCTTCCTATTCTCTTTCATTTCTTCCGCAAACTTACTCTGTTTCATCTATTCCTCTGTTTCATCACTCTGTTTCATTACTCTGTTTCATCACTTAGTTCATTTCGAAATCCTTGAAACACTCTATTACCTGCTGGAAAAGAGAGATTCAAGATGGAGAACTCAAAACTCGTGGCTATTCCAGTGACCTTAACTGGTGTTAACTATCTGATGTGGTCTAGACTAGCCAAGACAGCACTTGGAGGTAGGGGCTTATGGGAACATGTTTCTGTTGGAGAAGCCCCAACAAAAACCGTCCAAGATAAAGATGGTGTGGAGAAGGTGGTGACTGTTGATGGAAAATGGGGTCAGGAGGACTTCATGGTGATGTCCATTATTCAAAACAGTCTGGAACCATCTATCTTGGCAGCTTACTCTTACTGTGAGAGCTCCAAAGAGTTGTGGGATACACTGAAAAAGGTGTATGGGAACATTTCAAACCTGAGTAGAGTCTTTGAAGTCAAGAAGGCTATTAACTCACTTCACCAGGAGAGCATGGACTTCAATCAACACTTTGGCAAGTTCAGAGCATTGTGGGCTGAGTTAGAAATGCTGAGACCAAGCACCCTGGATCCAAACGTTCTTAATGAGAGGAGAGAGCAAGACAAGGTCTTTGCTTTGCTTCTTACTCTAAACCCAGGGTACAATGATCTCATCAAACACATGCTCCGGGCTGAGAAGCTACCAACACTAGAAGAGGTTTGTGCTCAAATCCAGAAGGAGCAAGGCTTAGTTGGTCTCTTTGGAGGCAAAGGCGACTTGGTCTTAGCAAACCAAGCTGAAGGAGTTGCAAACAAAGGTTACTTTAAGGCTGAAGACAAGAAGGTGTGGATTTGTGACCATTGCAAGAAGAAGGGTCATGGGAAGGACAAGTGCTGGCTTCTCCACCCTCACCTCAAGCCTCAGAAGTTCAGGACTCCTTACAATGATGCAAGAGCCAACTTCTCTGGTGATATGGGTGAGCCATCTGCTCCAGGAACCATGCGCTCCTTCAATGGACTTGGACCTGGTGAGGGAAAGGCCTTAGCATCCAGTAGCTGCTCAACCTTGAGGACAACTCAAGATGAAGTCATCAAGCGCTCTGACATTGAGGCTCTCATCAAAATCCTCAAGGACAACTCTGGTAACACCCTTGGTACCTCTTTACATGCTTCAAATAGTGGTATCTCCTTGAATGCCTTAGCTGGTTCTGAATTGACAAAACCCTTAGTTATATATTCAGGAGCTAGTCACCACATGATTAGTGATCTAAACTTGATTAAAAATATTGTTCCTGCCTTAGGAAATGTTATGATAGCCAATGGAGAAAGAGTGCCAATTAAAGGGATAGGTGATCTTAGGTTATTTGAAAAAGATTCTAAAGCTTTTTACATGCCTAGTTTCACATCCAACCTGTTATCAGTTAAGAGAGCAACTAATGACTTGAATTGCAAGGTTACCTTCACTCCTAATGATGTCTACTTTCAGGATATTGAAACTAGTAGGTTGCTTGGCAAAGGTGTGACCAAGGGAGACTTGTACTTGCTTGAAGACACCAAGCTTGCAACTGATTTATATTCTGCTCTAAATTCAAGTTTTAATTTCCCTAAAGATGTAATGTGGCATGCTAGATTAGGACATCCCCATTCTCGTGCCTTGAACATCATGCTTCCTAGTATTTGTTTTAAAAGTGATTGTGAGGCTTGTATCTTAGGCAAGCATTGGCAAGATGTGTGTTCCCTAGATCAGTACTATCTA
>CAJHQP010011650.1:0-14551 GCA_905132765.1 Moricandia arvensis
AAGAGATCCAGGGAGTTACAGCCTATCCAAGGCCGTACCAGGCACTTTACTCAGTGTGTATACACGGTTAAGTTAGGATACTGATTTGAGCAATTATATCAAGACAGAGTGCTGTAGGCACAGGGGGTAACCCAAAAATTGATGGAAGGATGGATTCAAGCTACAACCTGAAAACAAAGGGAATGGGTTTTATGAATTTTATAATTATTTTTATGTTGCAAACAAAAAAAAATATGAATATGAATCAAAATGATAATATGAATAAAAACAAATAAAAAGGGATAAATGGAGATGGGATCTTTGTTGCTGGATGTGTATCACTCTCAGCAAGAATTGATGGATGGAAGATGAATGAAGATGGAATCGATCTTGCTGAATGTGTATCACTCTCAAGATCGATTGGTGGATGGAAATGGGATGATGGAAACCACAAAGATCAGTGAAAGGAGGCTTTGATAAGTCTGGATTCTCAAGAGCTGCTTCTCACAACACTCTAAAGACTTAGAACAATAGTTTTGAGAAACTAGAAAAACTGTAATTTCATTCATAAAGTTCAAGGGTGATTTACAATGGACAAACGACTTCTTCTTTATAGTATCAACTAAGACAAACTCTAACAGTCTAAACTGATAAAAGGAAACAAAATAACTCATGCCTAAGGTCTTGGAAGCGAAGGAGTTGATGGCTTTATGAAAACTACCTGTTAGCTTGATTTCTACCTTCAATGAGGGAAACTTGTGATGATCTTGTATCTGGAAAGTTTCTGAATGATTCCACGGTTTAGGAGACTTTCTGATATGTTCCTTAAATGTCTTGATGAAGAATATGTCCGTTGGTCTTGATAAATATCTTGAGAAAACTCTTTTAAGGCATGAAGTGTAAATGCTGCCAAATATGGGAAGTAGATGATCTTGAGGGTCCGCCTGATCCTCTGTGTTCTAGTGCAGCTATGGATGTCTTGAATACCTTCTCCTGTCTTCAAAGGAAATGTTTGGTTAGAGCCAACTTGAAGATCTTGAAGAATTTTCCCAATTGATGTCGGTTTGGCCAATTGGAGTAAGGCAAGTAGATCTTCTGGTTGGGTTAGATTTCGGGCTTTGTTCTTCTTGATATGGAATCCTAAAAGGCATTCTTAACATAAGAAATGGCTTTGTTTGTTCCTCCTTCCTGGTTGTAATTGTATGGACCGAAATATGGCTGATCTGGCGCATTGGATGATGAGTAGATGGCCTGATTGGTAAACTCCATACCTTCTTGGTACGTGAATCTGTTCTGGTAATTCCAAGCCTCCGTGCTTCCTATATGATTGTAGGATCCTTGAAAATTAGTTTCACATTGAAATCCCTTTTGGTTATTAAGATATTCTCCTTTTACTAACCCTCTGTTGCTGGAACCTCTAAACTGTCTATATAAGACGGTTTGGTGAGACTCTGGTTGAACCACTGGTATACCTTGTTATTTACCAGTTTAAGACTATTATTTGGACCCTATCTAGAGTCTACTATGTATGTCTAGACTGTATTTCTGAGTCTTTCAGGTCATGGTACGTTTTGAAGCGTTATGGAGATAATGGAGCTTGTTAGAGCATTCAAAGAAGATATTCAGTAGATGTTAACAATCAGCTAAGTCAGAGTAAACGTCAAGCATGACCGTCGATCGATGGAACATTCTTTTTGTTGATCGATGGTCTACTCGCATAAGTATTGGTCGACTTCAAGCCAAGTCAAGACAAATTATGAGAATGCCTCTTAACGAGTTTTGGCCTAATTTATAAAGGTTTCGCCATTGTTTAGGTAGAGATATAAAAATTTCATATTACAAAAAGTATTATTTACCGATTTTTAGTAGTTTAGGAGAGAAGATCTGAACTCCTTCAGATATTTGTATTGGAACCCCATTATTTATTCTATGCATTATATTATTTAGTTAGTCATGCTTTTTATGGTTATGTCTGAGTAATTCTCCTGTTAGATTTAGGGTTTATAATGATATTGATGAATTAGCCCCAAATTAGAATTGCTAGGATGAAGAGATATCAATCTTTGGAATTGTCTTTAATGCTTGCGTTCTAGAGTAGCTAACTAGAAACCTGAACTTAGGACATGGACAACTACGAGAGTAGGTTTTGTGCCATAATTAATTCTATTGAGCTAGGTTGTTAGATACATGCGAGAGCTGGTTTAATTAATCTAGCGGACAAAATTTCTGTCTGATAACTGTCGATCGACACTTATCCTTAGCCGTGGATTGACGGTCTACTCCTCTGTTCGCATACTAGAGTTGGAACGAGAGGGGGTCAGATTTGTTGATTAAGGTCTTTGCATATTAATAATTCACTGCTTCCTATCCATTATAATTCACTTGCCTGAAATCCTAGATCTATTTTTTCTTATTTGAATCAACTTAACTTATTTTGACAGTTTCCTTTTCGGAATAGAGCCAACAATAAACCTCCTATTTATAGCTTGTAGCTTAACCATCAGAATACATAAATCTATTGTGTGCCCTAGTTCTCTGTGGATTTGATCCCTAAGTACTACAGTTAGACCTCTTTTGGCAAGCGTAGTTCACAGGGTTAATTTGATAGATTGCATGTTTTAAAATAAACCTTAACCCGCACGTTGTCAAATTTGGCACCGTTGCCTGGGAGCAATGATCGCCATTAGATTTATTTTCTAGAGTTCAGACGAGGCTTTTTCTTTTATTGCAAGTTACTGAAAATTTCTTTTTCTTGTCTTTCAGGTGCATGCCCAGCAGTACCATAAGCAAAAAGAACAAGGAATTACTCTTCTCAGACCTCGTTGCAATCGAATGTTCAATCCGAAAATAGATATGACAAGCATCGATCGACAGTAGCACTCAGCCTCCGATCGACGCTCATTCACCAACATCGATCGATAGTACCCACACGGCATCGATCGACGGTATCTCGCGAGAGATGGTTTGCGACTTTAGTTGTGGCTTGAGATGAGAGATGAGACCTGTGTGACCCTGAAGGTCATCTGCGTAATGCAACAGGTCAGAGAATTGATGATCAGGGGCATGTAATCCCTGAACCAGAAGCAGAGGCTTCAGTAGCTCGAACTGAAGCTGCCACCCAAGCTGTTCAACAGAAACTGGAACACTAAAATCGTCTAGACCAGTTCTACGCTAACAGAACCACTATTCGTCCTCCAGCTTTCGAGAGGAATGATTTTGAGATCAAATTGTCCTTCTTTGGACTTTTTGCGCAGACACCCTACCATGGATTGCGACATGAGCACCCGGTGGATCACCTGGAGCGATTTGAGGATCTATTATTTGTTAATAAAGACAATGGATTCCCTGAGGACTATCTATTGTAAGCTCTTCAAGTACTCACTTTCTGGAGATGTTTCAGATTAGCCTAAGAAACTACCACAAGGATCTTTGACATCCTGGGCAGACATCAAGAATGTGTTCCTGCACAATTTCTTTGATGATGCACGAGCATAAGACTTGAGAAGCAGATTCTCTACATTTACACAGAAGCCTGGAGAATCATTCAGAAGCTCCTAGTTTAGATTCACGTCCTACCAAAGAGACTGTCCACACCATGGTTACAATGAAGTGCAGCTACTTAGCACTTTCTTCATAGGTATTGATCTATAGTACCATATGGCTTTAGACACAGCTAGTGAAGGGAACTTCAGCACTATGACTCCAGAAGAAGCAACAAGGCTTATTGAGAACTTGGTACCTAGCAATAACACCAAGAACCCTGACAATAAGTGGAAGAAATCAGCTCCATCTTTGAGCAAGGAGCGGATAGATGAAGTCAAGGCAAAGCTGGACAGTGTTCAAAAATTTCTCAAGAAGCAAGAAGTGAAAGCCCTGGAAAAAGAAGAAGAGGAATAGGATGTGAATTTTGTTGATGGAAACGGTTACCAGAGACCGGGAAATCAAGGCTACAACAGAAACTCCTATGGTGGCCACAAAAGTAACTACAATCAGAATTCACAGCAGCAAAAACCTCATTAGAGCAAGTTATAAGCTATGGTTGATAGAATACTTGAGCAGCAGCAACAGCAGATGACTATGAAATTCAGTGGAAAGATATACTTCATTTACATAAACCTCAATACAAAGTTTGAGACTCTCAACACTCATGTAAAGAAGTTGGAGAAACAAGTGAGGCCATTCAGAGACATGAGAACCTGATTAAGGAGAAAGGGAAGCTAGTCAGAAACACCACGTCAGTGCATTGATAGGTGAAGATTTTTGACAAGAAGTGAAGAGAAAACAACTCCAAGAAGGTAATTTCCGCGTAGAAAGTGTCATGTCCTTGGCAGTTCGCATTAGTGTTGATCGACAGCCAAACCAGAATATCGATCGACAGAACCTGCAGAATCGATTGCTTTGTGTGAATCTTCCAACGTCGAGAATACAACAACAATCGATAGTCTCCAACAGCAGAACCTATTCGTTTAGAAAGTCTGAGTGCCGACTTATTTGTCATACCTTTGAGGATGGAGACTGTTGGGCCCAAATATGGCCCGTTAGCTGGAGTCAACGGAACGGTCAAAATAAGCTCGATAATGGGCCACGCTAGGATTATCTCTTCCGAGGAGAAGAGAGCTCACCTAACGACGGAGGCTACTCCCAAGGATTTGGATAAAAGAGGTCACGGAAAAGAGGTCACGAGGAAGAGGACCAGCTCTCCTCGTGGGAAGCTTAACAAAACAGCCCAGGATACGGAAACGGAGGCGTATGATTCGGTCAAAAGGAAGCTGTTGCAAATCCCTCAACTTACGGAGGAAATCTCGGAGACTAATTAGAAGAAGTTAAACGTGACCTGAGACTATAAAAAGGAGGGGGACGATCATTATCAGTGGGACTTATTAGAAACTTCTTTGTATTCACCTTAATCATCTTTGTAACCCTTATTCATCAATACAATACTATTCATTCCTTAAATTCTAAAAGGATTCAGCCCACGATTGTCTTTCCCTAACCCGAATCTAATCTAAAACTAAATAGTGAGTTTTATCCCTCACAGAGACTCAAGAACGGAACACCGATACACCTGACCCCATGACAACGGAAAGGCACCCCATAATGAAAGAGAATATTATGATAAACCTTGTTGTTTACAAGTTTAAGACTATCATGTTTACCCTTGTTGGAGTCTACTATGTATGTCTAGACTGTGTTTTAGAGTCTTTTCATGTCAAGGTACGTTTTGGAGCATTATGAAGATAATGGAGCTTGGTAGAGCATTCTGAGAAGACATCAGTAGCTGTTCACAATCAACTAAGTCATAGTCGAGGTCAAGCCTCACCATCGATCGACGGTGCACACTTGTTGTCGATCGACGGTCTACTCGCAGAGTAATTAACCGACTTAAAGCCCAATTCAAGATAATTTACAAGAATGCCCCTAGACAAGTTTTGACCTAGTTTATAAAGGTCTTTCCATTGTTTAGGCAAAGAGACACAACACAGACAGAGATTTTATAGCAAAATATTTAGAGCTTTTAGTTTTCTTAGTAGTTTTGGAGAGAAGATCTGAACTCCTTCAGAGATTTGTATTGGAACCCCATTATCTATTCTATGCACTTTATTAGTCAGTTTATCATGCTTTCTATGATTATGTCTGAGTAATTATCTTGTTAGATTTAGGGTTCATTATGGTATTGATGAATCAGCCCAAAAATAGAATTCCTAGGATGAGGAGATATTCATCTTTGGAATTGTGTTTAATGCTTGGGTTCTAGAGTAGCTAACTAGAACCTTGAACCTACGACATAGACAACTACGAGAGTGGGTTATGTGCCTGAATTGATTATATTGAGTTAGGTTGTTAGATACATGCGAGAGCTAGTTTAATTAACCTAGCGGACGAACTTCTTGTCCCATAACCATCGATCGACACTCGGCCTTCGCCGTCGATCGATGGTCGATTACTATGTTCGCATACGTGAGTTGGAATGAGAGGGGTCGGATTGTGATTAAGGTCCTTGCATATTCATAATTCCTTGGACCCTCCATTATAATTTACTTGCCTGAAACCCTAGATTTATCTTTTCGTTATTTGAATCAATTAAATTAATTAGAAAAAAAAATTATTGAATAAAACCCTCATTACAAACCTCCTATTTAAAGCTTGTCTAGCTTAACTTTTAGAACTCGGAAATCTATTTTGTCCACTCGCTCTTTGTGGATTTGATCTCTAGGTTCTACAATTTGACCTCTATTAGCAAGAGTAGTTTATAGGGTAAATTTGATAGATTGTCTGCTTTATTATAAACCTTAACCTGCACGCTGTCAATTTTTATGCCATTTCCGGGCAGCAAGGATTGGCATTAGATTTATTTTTTAGGGTTTAGTCTAGGATTTTTCTCTTATTGGAAGTTGCTGATAATTTCTTTTTCTTGCCTTTCAGGTGCATGCCAAGCAGTACCAGAAGCAAAAAGAACAAGGAATTACTCTTCTCAAACCCCGTTGCAATCCAACACTCCAAAAATATATAAGACAAGTATCAATCGATAGTAGCACTCAATCGCCAATCGTCGCTCATTCACCAACATCGATCGGTAGTACCCACACGGCATCGATCGACGGTAGCTTGCGAGAGATGGTTGCGAATCTAAGTGTGGTTCGAGATGAGAAAGGAGACCTGTATGACCTTGAAGGCATCTGCGTAATGCACTAGGTCAGAGGATTGACGAACGAGGAGTTGTGGTCCCTGAACCAGAAGCAGGCACTACAGTAGCTCAACCTGAAGTTGGCGCCCAAGCTGCTCAACGGACATTGGCAGACTACAATCGTCCAGACCAGTTCTATGCTAATAGATCCGCCATTCGTCCTCCAGCTTTCCAGAGGAATGATTTTGAGATCAAACCGTCCTTCTTCGCAATTGTTTGGCAGACACCCTAACATGGAATGCGACATGAGCACCCCATGGATCATATGGAGCGGTTTTAGGATCTAGTTTCTGCCATCAAGGAAAATGGAGTCCCTGAGGACTATCTTTTCGGCAAGCTCTTCAAGTACTCACTTGTTGGAGATGCTTCGCATTGGATTAAGCAACTACCACCAGAATCTCTTACATCCTGGACAGATATCAAGAATGCATTCCTGCGCGACTTCTTTGATGATGCACGAGCAGAAAACTTGAGAAGCAGGATCACTACATTCACACAGGAACCTGGGGAATCGTTCTGAAGCTCTTGGTTCAGATTCAAGTCTTACAAGAGCGACCACACAAACCACGGCTTCAATGAAGTGCAGCTACTTAGCTCTTTCTTCAAAAGTATTGATCTGCAGTACCAGATGGCCTTAGACACAGCTAGTGAAGGAAACTTAAGCACTAGGAGTCCAGAAGAAGCAACAAGGCTTATTAAGAACTTGACATCTAGCAATAGCACCAAGAACAATAACTATGAGGGGAGAAATCAGCTCCATCTATGAGCAGGGAGAAGATAGATGAAGTTAAACCAAAGTTGGACAGTGTTTAGAAATTTCTCAAGAATCAAGAAGTGAAAGCCCTGAAAGAAGAAGACGAGGAAGAGGATGTGAACTTTGTTGGTGGAAACTGTTATCAGATATCAAGAAATACAGGCTACAACAGGAACTCCTATGGTGGCAACAAGAGTAACTACAATAAGAATCAACAGCAGCAGAAGGCTCAGGAGAGCAGGTTGGAAGCAATGGTTGATAGGATACTGGAGCAGCAGTAGCGGAAGATGACTGTGAACTTCAATGGGATGATAGATTTGATGTACGCCAACCTCAACACCAAGTTTGACAACCTCAACACTCATGTTGAGAAGTTGGAGAATCAAGGGGACCAAACAAGTTAGGCCATTCAAAGACATGAGGCCTTCATTATGGAGAAAGGAGAAGCTAGTCAGAAGCACCACGTCAATGCATTGATAGGTGAAGATTTTTGGCAGGAGGTGACGAGAGAACAGCTGCAAAGAGGAGATTTTCGTGTGGAAAGTGCCATGTCTTTCGGCAGTTTGCATTGGTGTCGATCGATGCTAGAGCCGGACTGTTGATCGACGGAACCTGTAGAATCAGTTGCCTCGTGTGAATCCTCAAACGTCGATTAACGGCGAGAAGCAAGCATTGATTGATGTGGGAACCGAAATTCACACTGTCAGTTTCCATTGGTTTAGGAAGGCAAGGTAAACACATCTTTCCCAGAGGTCCCGGATTTCTGGTAAGTTAAAAACGTCAAGAGACCAAACAGTGAGAACAGCGATATGACAATGAATTAATAAAAACAAAAGGAGAACAAAGAGGATCTTATTCTGAATATGTGATTTGAGCGTTACAACAGGTAAAGCCTTAGCGGAAAGAGTCGTCGGCGAGTTCCTAGTTATAACCTTGTAAGACCTGAATAACCTAGTTGAGTCGCCGCTCGATAACAATAAAACAAAATTATTCCTAATTGACCTAAGTGCTATGTTTGCTCTGACTAAGAATTTTCGTGTGTCCCCTATATCCTCAACCTCGAAGTTCTTATATACTCCTCCCATAGGAGGTTTCCTCTTTCCCCTTCTACCCTCGGTCGATTTTATTGCTTCGCAGAAATATTCTTTTTTCCTTCGACCTTCGTGATTATCTTTGGAAATGTAACATTTATCTTTCGAACTTAACATTAATCTATTATTGCAAAATAAAAGATAAACCGTCATAAATATTGGGCTCGATTTCGGGCAAAATCGCGAGTGGGCTTTTAGCTGAGTTTTAGACCTTCTCGGGCCGTTTTTGGACGTAAGCGTTTTTACGATTTTATCGAAAGACCATTCCTGAAACAACGTCGTCCCCGAAGAGAGTTAGGGTCTTTCGTATAGTGCAGGCAATTTTAGGTGTTTGATCAACCGTTGCCGTTTTACACGATCAATCTGAACTGTATATGACGGAACAAATTCTTACGGTAAAGTTCCAGTGTCAATCTCGATCGAGACGAAACAAAGATGAGTTTGATCCATTTACGAAGAGGGAGTTACGAGGATGAGACGAAAATGGATTGATTGATCCAACTCGCCGAACAGGCGAGTTGGATAGCTTGTGCGACCCAACTCGCCCGTTTGCCCAAGCTGTCCAACTCGCCTGTTCGGCACGCTGCCCAACTCGCCCGTTCGGCGAGTTGGTCGGCCCATGCTTCCCAACTCGCCTGTTCGGCGATTTGGTTGGTTTCAGTCGATCCGAGTCGCCTGTTTGGCGAGTTGATTGGTTCAACTCGCTGAATGGGCGGTTTGGATTGGTCCCACCCGTAGAATGGGCGAGTTGGACGGTTCGTCCAGTCCAACTCGCCTGTTCGGCGAATTGGACTGCTTGGTTGGTTTCGTGCTCCGTTTCTCTTGAGTCTTTTGCTTGGGAACTTTTGTCGGGATGGTGTTGAGACATCTTTCGTGTGGAAACACAATTTTTAGACGTTGATTTCGAGAGTACCGTTTTGACCCCAACAATCGACAAACCCCAACAACAGAGCCGAGTCGTTTACCAAGTCTGAGTGCCAGCCTATTCGTCAGACATTCAAGAATGGAGAATCAGGAACATAATGCCAATACACATGATCCCATGACAACAGGAAGACACTCCAGAAGGAAGCAGAAGCAACTGACAAAGAGATGGATGGCTTTGCCAAAAGAGTTTTTAAATTTTTTTAGAAACATCATTTGATGAAGCATATTATTCTCGCAAATTGTGGATGTTTTTCAGGGAATCCAAGGAAACAGAAAAGTACATAGAGCGCATGTTCACTGACCTCAGAGAAAGGATGAAGCAGTGGACTACTCTCAAGATGAAAAGTGACCCTGGGAAATTTGTTATCGCATGTTTTTTCAAAGGTCACAAGTATCCTAACGTCCTCTGCGATACTCGATCAGCAGTTAGCATTATGCCTAGAGAGATGGAAGAGAGGGTAAACCTGAAAGTGGAGTCTTCTAGTGATTCATTCACCTTTGTGGATTTCTCCAAAGTGAATTCAGGAGGGATAGCCAGAGACGTCCCAGTCCAGATTTGCAATGTCTTAGTTCCAGTAGACTTCCATGTGATGGTAACAGTGGAAGCTATCTACGACATATGGTATGGAAGCTATCTTTATATCCATTTGGGTGTCTCATGAGAAGTTCCAATCAATCTTTATATCCATGGCTACCTCATACCATATGAGTTTAGAATCATGAGACACCCAAATGGACATGCACGGGCAATGGATGGAAAATTTCTAAATGTGTCCAAGAATGATATCGTAGACATACTAGCTATGGCCAATGGACCAGGGAATCTCTTCAGAAATTAAACATCGGGGGAGGCAGTCATCTCAGCATCGATCAATGGAAACATTTGGCCATCAATCGACAGTCATGACGCAGCATCTGGCAGAGACTGGTAACAGAGGACCTATTATAGGACAAGCTCGATGGAGTTTACTTTTCTCAGAACATAAAGAGGGAAGTATCAACCAGAGTTTGGAGGATATTTCAGAGCCGACATCTGCCCGACTTAACATACTGAAGAAACTCATTCAAGCACTTGAAGATGGGTGCACATATTGTCCTTTCCTCAAAAGATGATGGAAAATCAGCAGGATAGAGCATATCGGCTGTAAGGGGTTTTATTAGTGCATGGTTTGGGACGAGCAGCGAATATGTGGATACTTGCTTTCCACATTGGTTTTATGACTGACCTTCCTAGTCCAGAAGTCACAACATCTAGCTTAAGACTATAACCAAGCACTGAGTGGGAGGCAACCCACTGTTTAATAATTTTTAATTTAGTTTTTCATTATCTAGTTATTAATTATGGTTTTATCTAATTACTTTAGGTTTTCAAAGGATGAGTAGAACAGTTCGAAATCACCATCGGTCGACAACACAACCTCACCATCGGTCGACAACACAACCTCACCATCAGTCGACACCACAACCTAACCATCGGCCGACATGCACCATTCACCATCGGTCGACGCTCCGTACGGAATTTGGCAACCTCGACTTTTTCTCAACCTTTTACTTATGCTTTAGTTTTATTCACCAAACCCGGCGAGATATCACTGGAGACAGTGTTATTCAAGTCTGGGGGAGATCGCTGATGCTTTTATCTATTTTGAGCTTTTATTTGCTAAGTTTTTCAAATTATTTTATTAGAGTCAAGAAGGGGATTAAGATCAAAACTTATTTATTGACTAACCATACTTTAGCACCATTCCTAGATATGTTGATTGCATATATTACTAAAGATGCCAAAGTGGATCATCATGCCATTAGATCACACTTACTAAGAAAGTCTGAAGGAACCAAAGCTGATCTCCAACCTAATACTGACTACTTTGCTTTTTTTGGGACTTGGTATACATTGGGTCGGATTCCTTCTGCAAGTCTGTAAGGTACTAGTCTGTTAATTCTGGTTTCCTTTCTCTCTTTCTCTTCAAGATCTATAATTGAAAAGATTGAGATGATTTCCTGAGATGCAGAGGGGTTGGTACATTACCGATGAACTCACTATTCTAATTTAAAGGAATGATCACACATTTTTGGAAGCGTGGGGTAGGTACTTTACCGATGACCCCATTATTCGCCTACAACTTTGTATTCAAAAAAAAATTAAAAATGAGATGGCAAGATGGACTGTAGCAGCATCATTGTCCATTGAATTAGAGATTTGAAAGATTCTAAAAGAAAAGAGGAAAGAGAGGGATCATGAAAGGCTTTATACATATACATGCAGGTTTGCAGGAGTTGAGTCCATGTGTCCTTTGATCGATACTCCCAAGGTAAAGCCTACACTTTATTTTACACAAAGAAATGAGATCAGTAGAGCGGTGAGTCAGATTAGTATTTGTTCAATTGCTGATAGAATGAACTTGGTTGCTATACTAGGATAAAGCATATAAAGTTTCTTTTTGGTTAGCATTATTCGATGTGGTTGCGATATAGTAGGGTGATAGTCATGCTTATGTGTTATGTGAGTCCCCGCTTTTCAAACCTCTTTCATAGGCTCACTTTGGTTTACTTGAGAACTAGCAAAAGGTTAAGTTTGGGGGAGTTGATATACCTTGTTATTTACTAGTTTAAGACTATCATTTGGACCCTATTTGGAGTCTGCTATGTATGTTTAGACTGTGTTTTAGAGTCTTTTTAGATCAAAGTACGTTTTGGAGTATTATGGAGATTATGGAGCTTGGTAGAGCATTCAGAGAAGATATCCAGTAGCTGTTCACAATCAGGTAAGTCAGAGTCGAGGTCAAGCCTGACTATCGACCGACGGTGCACACTTGCTTTCGATCGACGGTATACTCGCAGAGCAATTGGCTGACTTCAAGCCCAAGTCAAGATAATTTACAAGAATGCCCTTGGACGATTTTTGACCTAGTTTATAAAGGTCTTGCCATTTTTTAGGCAAAGGGACACAACACAGAAAGAGATTTTATAGCATAATATTTAGAGCTTTTAGTTTTCCTAGTAGTTTTGGGGAGAAGATCTGAGCTCCTTCAGATATTTGTATTGGAACCACATTATTTATTCTATGCATTTTATTATTCAGTTTATCATTCTTTCTATGATTTTGTCTGAGTAATTCTCTTCTTAGATTTAGGATTCATTAAGGTATTGATGAATTAGCTCAAAAATAGGATTGGTAGGATGAGAAGATATCCCTTTTTGGAATTATGTTTAATGCTTGTGTTCTAGAGTAGCTAACTAGAACCCTGAACCTAGGCCATAGACAACTACGAGAGTAGGTTATATGCATGAAGTGATTTCATTGAGTTAGGTTGTTAGATACATGTGAGAGCTGGTTTAATTAACCTAGCGAACAAACTTCGTGTCCGATAACCATCGATCAACACTCGGCCTTCGCCGTCGATCGATGGTCAACTCCTGCGACAAGAAGACAAACATGTTTTATATATCCTTGATTCATCCATTTAACTTTTATGAACCTGTTAAAGTCAAGAACAAGGCTACTCAGATATACTTGGGTAATGATCCAGGTTTTACTGCTACATCCTTCTACAAATACGATCAAGACGACAAGCATGCGGATAAAGCATCAATCGACACCCAACCCTTGGCATCGGTCCACGGTAGCTTCAACCAGAACCTGCACGAAACCCACCCTTCAGCATCGATCGATACTCATTCTCCACCATCGATCGACGGTTATGCCACGGATTAGAACGACTAAGAAATTCAAGAAAACATAGTCTATGTTGGACAGCAACACCGTGAGATGATGCAAGAAACCAATAACCCAGATTACGATAGTTCTAACTTTGAACAAGAAGTAGTAGAGTACCTAGCTTTTAAACTAGAAGAGACTGGAAATTTCAGAGGGTCATATGGAAGCTGGAATGCAGCATCGGTCGACTGTGGTTCCGTACCATCGAACGACAGATATCCGACACGATAGGATGATGATTATGGCTACCTCAGACCAGATGAGTTTGGAGTTATGAAGGACCCAGATGGATATGCACGAGCAATGGATGGAAGGATTCTCAATGTGTCCAAGGACGATATCGCAGACATACTGCCTATGGCCAACGAATTAGGGAATCTATTCAGAAAACTAACATCGATTGGGGAAGTTAGCTCAGTGTCGACCGATAACAACACTTGGCAATCGATCGACAGTCACCATGCAGCATCTTGGCAGAGGCTGGTAACAGAGGAGTTATTACAAGACAAGCTTGATGGAGTTTACCTTTCTCAGGACTTGACGAGGGATAGTATTTACCAGAGTTTGGACAATATTTCAGAGCCCACATATGTCAGACTTAAAATGTTTATAGGATGCATTCAAGCACTCGAAGAAAGGATGAGCGGATTGGCGTTTTCTCAGAATAAGATGGAAAATCAGAAAATCATAGCAGATGACGATGTAAGAGGCTTCATCAATGCATGGCCTGAGACGAGCAGAGAGTATGTGGACACTTGCTTTCCACATTGGTTTGATGAACCACCTTCCTAGTCCAGAAGTCAAAACATCGAGCTTAATACTATAATCAAGCGCTGAGTGGGAGACAACCCACTGTGTAGTAAGTTTTATCTTGTTTTTCACTATTTATTTATTAATTATGGTTTTTATTTAATTACTTTAGGTTTTCAAATTAGGAGTAGAAAATTTTGAAACCACCATCGGTCGACACCAACACGTGACCATCGGTCGACGGCTTGGATGGTTCACCATCGGTCGACTCCCAACACTTACGGAGTTTGGTAATATCGACTTTCTCTCTACCTTTTACTTATGCTTTAGTTTTTATTAACCAAACCCGACGGGATATCATTAGGGACAGTGTTATTCAAGTCTGGGGGAGGTTCGCTGAAGTTTTTATCTATTTGAGCTTTTATCTATTAAGTTTTTCAAATAGTTTTTATAGGGTCAAGAAGGGGATTATGATCAGAACTTATTTATTGACTAACCACACTATAGCACCATTCTTAGACATGTTGACTGCAGAGATTACTAGAGATGCCAAAGGAGATCATCATGCCATTAGATCACACTTACTAAGAAAGTTTGGAGGTAGCAAAGCTGATCTCCAACCTAATATTGACTACTTTGCTTGCTTT